>JAWPHD010003749.1:0-207238 GCA_037043455.1 Cyrtodaria siliqua
ATGACGTCGATCTACTCGTTTTTTTTGTAACGACCCCCGTAACGGCAATATTTAAACAAATTAAACTGAATTACATATTTAATTCTTTAAGATGGACTTTACCAGCAACACAAAGGACTAAGTATGATAAGGAGCAAAATTGGCCCCAACTATTGAACGTTTTAATGCACAAGTTTTGAATATCTTGTTTAGCTACAGATAAAGTGAATCTATTAAAACTCATTACAAGTACGTTAGAAGGCTCTATATGAATTCAAGAGCCTCACAAACAAGGCATTTTCTTTCAAAAAATGATATTTGGGTTTATTTTCAGCAGTTTTCAATCAGTTTTTGGTCTTGGAAATACAGAGCGCACCCTCAAGCACTGCTGATTGTTTGTTGAAACATGTACTTGATAGGGAGGCATCATCAGCCAAACAACTGTGTGTGCTCGGAGGTACGCTCTATATCTTTAGGATCAAAATCTTGCCCAGAAAGGTCCAAAATCTACAAAATATAACAATATTACAAAAACAAATCCGTTTTTTCAGACCCTGTTAATTCTTCTAGATAAAAAAAATCAATAAAAATATCTTTTGAAGATAGAATATGATCGATTTACTTCAACATGAACAACAGATTATAATTATGTAAATATTATTTTTTGCATTTTGAATATATTGGGGGCCAAAATACCCCCTTATCATACCTGGTCCTTTGGTATATGTTTTTATTATTTACCTCTCATCAGTTATAAACAACGTATAGCATTTAATTTTATTATTAATAATAGACAATTTGACGATGACGTATAACATTGAATTCAAAATACTAAAGACAGTTAACAGTAAAGAAAATGGAATGACTAGTAAAATTCCCAATTATAATATTTTTGCAATATCTGGTGTTGTTGTTGTTGTTGGTGGTGGTGGTGGTGTATGTATGTTCGCAATAACAGGTTACAAAACAGAACAAATAATAACGTTTACCAATAACATATAACAACAAATAATAACGTTTACCAATAACAGTTTACAACAAATAATAACGTTTCCCAATAACAAATAAAACTCTTAATTAACCAATACAATAACAGATAACAGTTATTATTATTTCACAATAACAGATAACAACGTATTCATTTCTCAATAAGAGCATAACATAAATAACTCTTATCCCCGTCTAGACCTGTCTCCGGGGACGGCAGTTCTCCTTTTACAATTTCAATAAACGCAATTTAAAAAGTATTTATCGACATCAAAATGAATACCTTTCTGTTTGCCTTTAAAACTGCTTCCATACAATTAAAAAAAATTGAATTCTTCAATTTGTCTTCCTTAGTCAAGCATGTTTCAATATTTTTTATTGGTGCAGTATAATCAACAAAGAGTAATCTGCAACAATGGTCACTGAGCTATACTTTGAAATATTCAAAATTAATGTTGTTTAGGCTCAGGCTCATTCATTATATTTCGATATTGTTGTATAGAAAATACCATTGTGTATCAATTTTAAGTTGGAAACCTAGACCCGCGACTATTAAAAAACCACAATTTACCACAGGTAAATGCTCATTTTGGAGAAGAAATATTATTACTTCATATTAAAATTTTAATTCAATGCTCATTGTAAAATACATTATACTATAGTTAGGTTATTGACAATGTTCCGAGATCTAGCTTATTGACGATGTTTTGAGATCTAGCTTATTGACAAAGTTTCGAGATCTAGATTGACAATGTTTCGAGATCTAGCTTATTAACGATGTTTCGAGATCTAGCTTATTGACAATGATCCGAGATCTAGCTTATTGACGATGTTTCGAGATCTAGCTTATTGACAATGTTTCGAGATCTAGCTTATTGACAATGTTCCGAGATCTAACTTATTGACATGTTCCGAGATCTAACTTACTGACGATGTTTCGAGATCTAGGTTATTGATGATGTTCCGGCATCTAGTTTATTGACGATAATCTGGGAACTAGCTTACTGATGATGTTACGGGATCTAGATTATTGAAGATGTTCCGAAATCTAGACTATTGACTATGTCCCGAGATCTACCTTATTGATGATGTTCCGGCATTTAGTTTATTGACGATAATGTGGGATCTATCTTACTGACAATGTTCAGGGATCTATCTTATTGACGATGTTCCGGAATCTATCTTACTGACGATGTTCCGGGATCTATCTTACTGACGATGTTTCGGAATCTATCTTACTGACGATGTTCCGGGATCTATCTTACTGACGATGTTCCGGAATCTATCTTACTGACGATGTTCCGGGATCTATCTTATTGACGATGTTCCGGGATCTATCTTACTGACGATGTTCCGGGATCTATCTTACTGACGATGTTCCGGGATCTATCTTACTGACGATGTTCCGGGATCTATCTTACTGACGATGTTCCGGGATATAGTATATTGACGATACTCTGGGATCTAGTTTATTGACGATGTTCCCGGATCTAGCTTATTTATGATGTACCGGGATCTAGTTTATTGATGATAATCTGGGATCTAGCCTACTTACGATGTTTCCGGATCTATCTTATTGACGATGTTTCCAGATCTAGCCTATTGATTTTCTGGGATCTAGCTTATTGACGATGTTCCGAGATCTAGCTTATTGACGATGTTCTGGGATCAAACTTATTGACGATATTCTGGGATCTAACTTAATGACGCTGTTCCGGGAATGAAAATGACGCTTTGCTTATGAACTATATCCTGCAGCCAATACGTTGTCATCAGACCTTTACCCTGGAATGTGAAAAGTTGTTTAACTTCTTACAGCATGCTTGTGTGATAAAGCTGAATACCTTGCGTACCCTTTTTCGATACTATACTGAGCAATAATAGAACGTTAATAAATACATTCGAATCAAACAAAAATACAATATTGTTGAATTATATCTAATATCTTGGTTTGTATATGCAGTGTAGATTATTTCCTAATCGACGTAAAATAGTCCCTATAAAGTTCCTATTTTAATTATCAACTTTTACTTTTGGATATTCTATTTTCAAAATTTTGTTTTTGAGAATTATAATTAATGTGTACCTTGATTTCAATGTCTCCTCTTGGAATGGTGGAATAACCTGGGAAATGATCAAGAAGCTTCTTTGTTGTTGACGAAATCTGGATTTTAAGAGCTGCAAAGGTATATTGGAGTCCGAAATTATCACATTTAAATTGTTCATACAAGCAGGGTCAACGTCTAACTGTCAAATTAATGTACACCGATAATTGGATTGCTGAGATTGCTTTCTACGTACCTACATACCTACACCGTGTCTGTGTCTGCCTACCTACATACTTACACCGTGTCTATGTCAGCCTACTTATAATCCTACACCGTGTATATGTCTGCATACCTACATACCTACACCGTTTCTATGTCTGCCTACCTACATACACACCGTGTCTATGTCTGCCTACCTACATACACACCGTGTCTATATCTGCTTAACTACATACTTACAGTCTGTATCTGCTTACCTACATACCTACACATGTCTATATCTGTCTACCTACAAACCTACACCGTGTCCATGTCTGACTACCTTCAGACATACACCGTGTCTATATCTGCCTACCTACATACCTACACCGTTTCTATGTCTGCCTACCTACATACACACCGTGTCTATATCTGCCTACCTACATACCTACACCGTTTCTATGTCTGCCTACCTACATACACACCGTGTCTATATCTACTTAACTACATACTTACAGTCTGCATCTGCTTATCTACATACTTACACGTGTCTATATCTGCCTACCTACATACCTACACCGTGTCCATGTCTGACTACCTTCAGACATACACCGTGTCTATTTCTGCCTACCTACATACATACACCGTGTCTATGTATGCCTACCTACATACATACACCGTGTCTATGTATGCCTACCTACATACACACCGTGTCTATGTCTGCCTACCTACATACATACACCCTGTCAATGTCTGCCTACTTACATGACTTTTTTGAGACATGTAAAAGGCAACTTTTCGCCAATTTGTGAAGTTACGCATTAGCAAAAACATCAAACCTTCCAAAAAACGAAGAAACGCAGTAAAAATGGAATATATTTCAAACCATATGAGAATGTTTGAGACCATTATCATTCCAAATTCGCCAGAGTTATCTTATATTTTCAGATTTTGATCATGAGTAACTTCGAATTTATCATTACACGAACAGAAACAGTATCATGGCACACTGTCAACAAAATTCCCATTGTAACGCATGGACACCTAACTACCATTTCTTTTAGAAGTTTCATTGCAGTCTCATCAGTAGTTTTTGAAGATATGTTCCGGACACAAATTCTAAGTATAAAATTACAAAGGGAAATAACTCTAATTTGAATGAAGACAGAGTTACAGTTCATGCACTTTGCACTTCCACTCATTTCCATCTGTCATTGTTTGAAGTTTCATTGCAGTCCCATCAGTAGTTGTGACGATAGGCTCCGGAAAAAAATCTAAGTATAAAATTACAAAGGGAAATAACTCTAAATTGAATTATGACAGAGTTACGGTTCTTATACTCTGTATTTCCTCTCATTTCCCTCTTTTATTAACTGAAGTTTCATTGCAGTCTCATCAGTAGTTATGACGATATGCTCTGGACAAAAAGTATAAGTATAAAATTACAAAGGGTAATAACTCTAACTTCAACGACGACATAGTTACGGTTCTTGCACGCTGCACTTTCTCTCATTGCCCTCTATCATTGTTTGAAGTTTCATTGCTGTCCCATCAGAAGTTTTGAAGATATACTCCGGACAAGAAAGTGTGACGGACACACAAACACACGGACGCACGTACGGACGGACAAAGCGGCAACTATATGCTCGCCCTTCGGGGAGCATAATAAATGTGTTACTTACGTTGCGATGTCGATTCCATTCTAGATGCTGTGTTGACTGTATCCCCAAACAGACAGTACCTCGGCATTGTCAACCCGACCACCCCTGCGACCACTGGTCCTGTAAGCACACATGGTTAATTGTTATCACTAGTTTGTAGGTAACGTATTAGTTTCTTCTTAGTGAGTTTTTATTTACTCTAGAACCTGGTTTAACCCCCCCCCCCCCACAGTGACCTTCCCCCCCCCCCCCCGCCCCCCCCCCCCCCCCCCCCCCACCAGTGACCTTTTCGGTAGCACCGTTAACGTTGCCAATCGTTTAGTTTGGGTTGACTGAACCAATATAACACTATAGTCGATGTCAAGCGAAGGTGCGCGTGACGTCACATCATGTTTCTGCCTTTGCAAAAAATCGCTTGAAAAAAAAATCGCCCACAATTCGTACATAATGAGATTTTCGTAGAGTTTCTCGACTTGTTTATTTGCATTATAGTTGTTTTCAGCATCCAATACGTTCGTCTAGCATAGATCAGCATGCATGTACTTCTTGAAGCCTCGATTTATGAGAACAAATGTAGGTTATCCGCCAGATGGCGATGAGGAGGCGCCAAAAGCCTGCAGTGACTATGAATGCAAGTCGATAAATCAACATTGCATTTAAAAATAAAGTATTAAGAGATTTATTAAAGTAACATATAGTCTGTTTAAATCAATGAAAGGCCGTAACGTTTGTGTTACTTATCTGATCTAGCTGGTTTTGAAACGTGTCCAAAGTTTCAATATTTATTATCAACAATCTGACTGAGTCTGGTAAAGATAGGATGGAACATGAATGTGCTAGCTCACTAACATAACAAAGAACATAGCGAAATATCCTGAGATATAACGAAGGTGCATCACGAGAACTCACAGTTGATATGGCCTAATAATATTCCACAGTGTACCTGTATCCCTGTACTTAAATCCAAACAGTCCGTGTTAGACAACATATATTAAAGTGTACACACTATTGAAGTTGTGCTCGCAACATATATTAAAGTGTTCACACTATGGAAGTTGTGCTTGCAACATATATTAAAGTGTACACACTATTGAAGTTGTGCTCGCAACATATATTAAAGTGTACACACATTGAAGTTGTGCTCGCAACATATATTAAAGTGTACACACTATTGAAGTTGTGCTCGCAACATATATTAAAGTGTACACACATTGAAGTTGTGCTCGCAACATATATTAAAGTGTACACACTATTGAAGTTGTGCTCGCAACATATATTAAAGTGGACACACATTGAAGTTGCTCGCAACATATAATAAATGTACACACTATTGAAGTTGTGCTCGCAACATATATTAAAGTGGACACACATTGAAGTTGCTCGCAACATATAATAAATGTACACACATTGAAGTTGTGCTCGCAACATATATTAAAGTGTACACACATTGAAGTTGTGCTCGCAACTTTTGAAGTAGTGATTACAAACATTGACCATGTGCTCCATTGTATTTTAGGGTTGTTTCTGTGACAACATGAATGTGCTTTACTTACAGTTGTAAATACCTATAATACATGTTATTGGCTCAACATTGTGGTAGACAAAAGCATGATCGTCAGACCGGAATTATGTATATAATCCAGTATTGCATTCTAATACGCACATATTTTTTCTCATACGAGGTTCTTATATGGAGCTGTGTTCGTACACGAGACACGTGAAACATGGGGCAATTCACATGTGGCATTCTGTGTCAAAATGCGTATCTAGTTGTGCATAAGGTTAATAAAACCAAGACAATTATAAACAAAAGTCGGACAGGAAATGCAGCATTCCCAGAATGCAATCCACCAAAAACACGTATTCAAAACAGTCAACAATTACTTTGTAAAATAGAAGCAAAGTATGCACCGCCGCAATATAATTGTATATAGCGACAACTATTTCAAAAGCGTTTTAGTGATTCACGATGTCAGTGAATTATTATTAATGATAAGATGAAATAAAAAAAATGTTATTCTGTTGGAATATAGTATATATAAAAAATCTTGTTATCGTTATATCTTCTGTATTTAAGCTCGGATTTGATCAAAACTTCCAAAGATTGTAGAGTTCATGTTCTTATTTGGCAGGAAATTAAACACGTGTCTCTACGTCGTGACGATTTGACGTCAGAATGGTATTAAAAATCGTTTTTTTCACTGATCGCATTTGTTAAGTTGTTTTACTATAAAATCAATCAGTGTAAAATGGCCAAATCGCTGACCGTTGTGACGTCATGACGTCATCCAATTTGGAAAGCCAGGTTCTGATCAAAAAATATATTCATTCATAACAAGTGGCAAGCTCCAGATTGAGTTTTTATTCATAACATGTGTCAAGCTCCAGATTATCTGAGTTTTCATTCATAACATGTGTCAAGCTCCAGATTATCAGTATTCATTCATAACAAGTGTTAAGCTCCGGATTATCTGGGTTTTCATCCATAATGACAAATGTTTAAACCGAGCTGCATTTTGTTAGGATGTTTTTAATTGCATGCTTATTATAAAAAATATGTCCATTTTTAAAAATATATTATGGTAAGTTCATTAATTTTCTCAGTTATGTTTGGTGAATTCGGACACTGTACTTACAAAAGACTTAATGTTTGTTTGTAAACATGTATTTCGAAATCGACTATATCATGAAACTGCACATGGATGTGGCATGTTAACCTACTTCGTCCAGCTAGGTTCTGTTCTGTTTCTTGTTGTTGTTGTTGTTTTAACAAAATTATGACCACTTTTACCCTTGTATGTCCTTATAGTCAATTTCAGTTCTTTTTTCCACCTATAAATTTTTATTTTTATTTTTCAGTAAATACTACAGTAAAGTTTCTTTTCAATGTGTGGGACAGACATAGGGAAGTTGAATCAACGGGTAGTGCCTCTTGTTAAGTTATTTGTCTCTGTAGCAGAAGGCGTTTTCTAGGTTACGCTACTGACCCTTGATTATAGAATGTCTGTCTACAAAATGTACATAGAAATTGCTTTGTTACTTAATAGTTGCTCTACCATTCTCACCGGTCTTATATGTCTGTTGACAATTTCATCAAAGTCTTTAATATGTTTATTATTTCCCTTATTTTCTCTTTCCTTGACTATTCGATGCAATATTTTGGAGAATAAACTTGCCCACAAGTAACTGGCTTCTAATTTAATATGCATAGTAGTTCCCATAACACTTGTGGATTCCTACCATTGTAACAGATTTAAAGCCGTTGTAACAGACTGTCCGTCATTTGCGCTTTGACTCTTTGTTGTTAACACTCTAGCACCTTCATTATCTTTCCGATCTTTAACAAACTTGGTCAGTGTCTTCATATCCATGAGAGTTCGGCCAAGTTCGATACACCAGTTATTGCCCTTGATTTATATAAAATAAAAAACAATAGTTTGCCTTGTGAACACACTAGCACCTTCATTGTGCATCCGATATTTACCAAACTTAGTCAGAGTCTTTATATTAATGAACGGTCAGACAAGTTCGAAAACCATTCATACTGGATAATGAACGCCAGAGTTATTGTCATTGATTTAATGGAAAATTCTATATTTTGCTTTCTGAACACTAATAGTCCCTTCATTTTGCATCCTATGTTTACCAAATTGGTCAGTCTTTATATTAATGTAAGCTTGAACAAGTTTGAAAACCACCCATATCGGATAAACGCAAAAGTTATTGCCCTTGAGTTAATGATAAATTCTATATTTTGCATTGTGAACACTATCACCTTCATTTTGCATGCGATCCTTACCGAACTTGGCCGGAGTCTTTATATTAATAAAGGCTATGACAAGTTTGAAAATAACCCATATCGGTTAATAAAATTCAGAGTTATTGCCCTTGATTTAATGGAAAATCCTATATTTTTCCATATGAACTCTTAATATAGCCTCCTAATTGTGCATTCGGTCTTTACCAAACTTGGTTAGAGTCTTTATATTAACGAAAGCGTGTACCATACTGAAAACTGCATATGTCGTATAATAAACACGATAGTTCCCTTGATTTAATGTCAATGTCCTATATTTGTCTCGTGAACATATCTTTCATTCGATCTTTACTAAATTTAGTCAAAATATTTATATTAATAAAAGCTTTGACAAGTTCAAAACCAGTTGCATCATCAGAGTTATAGCCCTTGCTATTTTAAAAACTTGTTTTCCAATAGGCCTTAGACTGTTCAAGCCAGTAGAGTGATACAGGCCCTCTTGTGCATCTTGTTTCCGAAAGACTACTTAATACACGCCACTCTGTAAATGACACAATTATAGACATGGAGGTCATCTTGAGACATGGAGGTCATCTTGAGTCCCACTTTGGCCATAAAACACAAATCTGTCTGTGCATCAGCAATTTCATAAAATAATATTCTAGTCTAGATTTGAAACAGTTTAATGGCAATTGATCACAATATATTTGGAATGGATTTTTGTAGGTCGCCCAAGATCGCCAAGTTGGCTAAAACTATGTAATCGTGCAAATATTCATACAGTCTCTCCTATCAAACCTTGCATTATCAGTACTTGCAGTACTTTGATAAAACTTAATGTGTTTATATCAATGACAGCTTGAACAAGTATAATAACCAGCCAAATGTGCGGAGAAACATGAGAGTTTTGACGGTTGATACAATGAAATGTGCTCTGCTTTGTTAATGTTTACTAAACTTATTTAGAATGTTAGTATCAATAAAATCTTGGACACGTTTTAAAACCATACCTGTCGTACACCTATCCGCACCTACCCCGTTCCCCCACATCTCTCACCATTAATTTTGTTTTTTAAATGTTTTACTTTAATTTCATTTGATGAAGATATCTCGGTAAAGAAGACAGCCTGCATGAACAAATTCAAATAAGCCATGTCGGACTGGAAACAGAAGAATCATGTTCATTGTATATTTATTTTGCTCTTTGTGGTACAGTGCGGATCTACGGCGCCATTGCGTGTGGGTGCTGTGGTTTGTGGTACAGTGGACCTACGGCGCCATTGCGTGTGGGTGCGTTCAAGCACGCGGTATCAAATATAAACAAGAAAACACAGAAACAAAGTATCACAAACCGGTCAGAACAGTTACATAAGAAAACAGTAAGGGAAATGAATATGATAAAAATAAACGAACAGTGTGTAGATGTTAGAATTGTTTTATTTGTAATTGTCAACAATCAAAACACATTTATCAAAAAAGATTTGAGCGCTAGATAAACTAGTTAGTATGGTGGCATATTTCTGCCACGAGATAACTAGATAATTTATCGTGTATTTTTCGCGATAATGTTACTTTTTCTCTTTAATTTTCAACAATTTTAACTAACAAAACTTGCTACGATACTGCCCTCTTCTGTTATCACGTTAGCACAATAGTTAACGCGGTAAGAATTATCTTAAACATTTGAAATTTTGATTTCGTAATAATTATGACTATTTATCAGAAAATTCACGTTAATATCGCTTAAATATTTATAGTTAACTCAATAACATTATTTATCGCGAAACCAGAACTATCATGATCAGTAGTACCGCGGCATTTAACAAGATAACTGAGAGATTTTCGTGAAAATTCAATTACTATCTCGACAAAAGCAGAATACGGGTATCGCGATAATTCTCTAGAAACCAGAATCATGATGGCAGAAGTGGGCATTAGCGTGGCATTTAAAATGATAACTTAAAGAATTTGAGATACTATCTCGAAATAATCATGATAATTATCTAGCTATCTCGTGGAAGAAATATGCCACCATAAGTCAGCATGATACAAAATGAACGCATCTTTTTTAAATTTTGTCATCTGTGTTGTATAATGTTATAATGTGTATATGATAGACATGTGATATAGTATGCGTAATGGATCACTAAATATAAAGTTGTTGCATAATTAAAATGTGAGAAATTGGGAAAATAGCATGGTTAGAATACGAAAGGTTGGTAAATTATCATAGTAATAAACAAAAACAAAAAATTAATGATAATCTAATAGCATTTGGATTGAAAGATTATCGTCTGTGAGGGTAAACTAAGTTTTCAGCAATGTAAATTTTCAATGGAAGAAAGGGTTTAATATTAGTTGATTTTATTATTGACATCTGATCAGTAGTTCATGAGAATAAGTATCAGTGGGCAGACCTATTCAAACTAATTTAGAAGATGCTTCAGGTAAAGCTTCATGAACTCTAAGGATTGAAGAGGTGTTGCTTATTTTAAAATCAGACAGCACCAAAAAGAGATACATATATAGCTGTAAACACAAACAGTTAGTAATATTAAAACACAATTTCCTTTCTATTATTCTTATAATTAATATTAATTACTGAACAAATGTAAGTTATGTAGAAAAACTAACTGGGTGCTGCAAGCTTTTATAAAAAAATCAAGATTGCCTTTTGTCCCTTTAATAAAGTTTAACAATCAATAATCAGTGATGATACCGATTTGGAACCAGCTGTATTCGTATGCTGAGATCTGATTCATAGCAGATCATAATTTTTAGAGTGTATCCCAAAATTGATACGAAATTCAAGTAGTAGAAGACCAATAAAACGCCTGTATACCAATTTGACTGCGTCCCGGAAATGAACAGTAAAATAACGTTGATACACAGCCCAACACCCGTAGCAGCTTTCTGAGTCCGGGATAAATATAGGCGGAGTCTTAAGGAGTATATACATATGTTTACAAGCTATAAATGTGTATTTGTAATGAATATTTATCACCTATGTATGACATTTTTGTTATGTGAAAGTGCATCATGAACCTCTGTAGGCTGGTTGTTTAAATATTGAACGAGTGTTGTATGCTGTATACTAACGGAAATATGTCCTTCAATTATTTAAAAAAGATCATCTAATCTTTACAAAACTTGTTCCAAATGTTAATTTCAATTAAAGCTCGGATAACGTTTGACAACCATGTTAATGAATTTTGGTGATCATTTTGATGCTTAATAAATAGAACAAGATTTCCATGACGACGTGAGTTCAACATTACCTGAGTGAAGCCCTATCCGCACCCTTAGCTGCTCATCCGGCATATGCTTTATCCTAAAGCCCTTGACAGTATGCAAAATGGTCAATGCCATGTTACATATCTCGACCACGTGATGCTCACCGTTCCGCTCTGGTAGTCCCGATACACACATATATGCATCACCTATAGTTTCCACCTGTTTACAAACACAAATAAATTATAACAATTTAAATTCCGTCATTTGAACCTAAATCTACAATTTTACATTCAAAAAAGCGGGATTCAGTCTTTTTTCACAATGTTCGAGTAAGATTTTGTGACTGGATACAAGACTGAAAGAAATGCAAACAAAAGTTCAGAAACATCCACCAAATGCAAAAACATGTATAAAAGTCCTACAGGAAGAAATGTATAATACACAGAACAGTCAACAAAAACACACACATTCAAAACTAAAACATAATTACTAGGTTAAACAGAAACATATTATGCAACCCCACGAATTAAAAAGGGCTTACAATATGGTTACCACCTTGGAACGGTCAGTAGCAAAACAAGAGGACCAAAACAGACCTGAATCGATCACCTGAGGATCTTCGCAATGATGAAAAAAAGATTCCCTCGCAAATGCTGACTAAAGATGAAAGTTTTCCCTACGTGTGTTTGTTTATTTGTTTGTTTGTATATTGTTTAACGTCATTTTCAATACATGTAAGGTTATATATGACGGTCGATGTTTTGTGATGGAGGCAGACCACCCACTTTTCCCGGGTAGAACCAGTAGTGTACACCTCCCACCATCCGTAAGAATCGACACTTCCTCACTTACAAGTCGAGCTCCCCATGGGATTCGAACTTTTCCCTACGTTAGTCTATGTAAAAACGTGCAACATCACCATATACAAACTTTGGATCCCACGGCGGCCATCTTTGACCCCTTCAAATGAGCGATCATTTAGCAATAATAAAGAACAAGAAGCCAATGAGGCTTGTGGGTGCTCTGCAAGCTAAAATGGCTCATATGTCAAGTGTTTTATCATTAAATTCCATGCAATACTGTTTTACAGTTGCAAAACACAACAACACCCACAACCGAAATAGAAACCCATGACCCCATGCTTGCAATTAAAAACAAAAGAAGTAAAAAAAGAGCAACAAGAGGGATTAGAACACACGGCACTAGGTTCCGTGTGTGCAAGATGTAACTGAAGTGGTTTGTGTTTGGCAGACATCTCGGATGTCGTTTTGACCTTGTTTTAAGAAATTTGAAAAACATTCACCTAAGAATCATACATGTGAAGTTTCTCAGAAGATTATTTAAAGATCTTCCCTATATAACTAGAGCTATGTAGAACTGTGACCCTGGGTGAGGACAGATATGTCCCCAGGGTCACTATTTGAACAAACTTGGTAGAGGATCGTAAGTTAATCGAAAAAGCAAAATATTAAATCTGTGGCTCTTGTAGTCTCAGAGAAGAAGTTTTTAAATGTTTTCCCTATACATGTATAAGTTTATGTAAAACATGTGATCCTGGTTCACCATTTGAACGAGCTTGGTAGAACACACCATACACATATAGTAAATGCAAACTATTAAACCCCTGGCGCTTGTAGTTTTAGAGCAGAATACATGTTAAGTTTTTCCCTATAAAAGCCAATGTAAAACATGTGACCCTGAGGCGGGGCTAAATGTGACCCCTGGGTAACCATTTGAACAAACTTGGTAGATGATCATAAGCTTATAGTAGATGCAAAATATTAAACTTCTGGCACTTGTAGTTTCATAGAAGGTTGTTTTCCCTATATAAGTCAATGTAAAATATGTGATCCCTGGGACGGAGCCAAATGTGACCACAGGGTCACCATTTGAACAAAATTGGTAGAGGACCAAATGCAAAATATTAAATCTCTGGCTTTTGTAATTCCATAGAAAAACATTTATTTTGTTTTTCGCTATATAACTAAGTCTATGTAAAACAGTTACTGCCGGGGCGGGGCCAAATATAACCCCAGGGTCTCCAGTTGAACAATCTTGGCAGAGGACCATAAACGTATAGTAAATGCAAACTATTAAACATCTGGCTCTTGTAGTTTCAGAGCAACTCAAGATTTTCCCTATATAAGTCTATGTAAAACATGTGACTCCTGGGGTGCGGCCAAATGTGACCCCAGGATCACCATTTGAACAAGCCTGATAGCGAATCATAAGCTTATAGTACATGCAAAATATGAAACCTCTGGCTCGTGCAGCAGTTTCAGAGAAGATTTTGTTTATAGTATTTCCCAATATAAGTCTATGTAAAACATGTGCATGGGTCAAACTTGACCCAAGGGTCACCATTTAAACAAACCTGGTAGAGGACCATAAGCTAAGAGCAAATGCAACATATTAAACCTCGGGCTAATGAAGTTCCAGAGAAGAAGATTTTTTTTAAGTTTTTCCCTATACATGTTAAAGTCTATGTAAAACGTATGACCCCTTGGGTGGGCTAAATGTAATCCCAGGGTCACCATTTGAACAAACTTGGTAGTAAAGAAATATAAAAAGGTCGGACAGGGAAAGTAGCATTCCAGGAGGACAGTCAACCACAAAACACAGAAACAAACATGCAAACAGACAAACAAGAAGGCAAAAGTAATAATAAAAGCAAACGACATCACAAACACAAGTAGGCCACTAGGGGTTTAAACCGGTTCTAGGGTGCACCAAACCTCAAACTTACCCTACTGTCATCCCATTAAAACAGGACAGTGTAAATAAAGAAATCCCCGCCATGATCTAAATCTCTAAGTAAAGCGCTGGCGATCATTTTAAAAGAAAACTGTCGAAATCTGTCCACGATATTAACGATGGAAACAAAAGTGTTTACACAAAATAAAAATCTATATTGTGATTCAATAACAATTGTAACGAAAAAGATTTAATTGACGTTCAAGATCTTATATGATCTAGGATTTAGTTCCAAATGACTGGCTCAGAATTAGACATACTTCCTTTAAAAAGCTCCTTATTTGGCTTAGGAATCCTAAAATTAATATCAAAATGAGATCGTAAATTGTGTGACTGTATGTTATGTAACTCAAACATATCCATTATATAAGAAGGAACAAGCTGCTTAGAAACTTTAAACATAAATTTACCTTGTATACTTTGAACTTGGCGATAGAATTGTCAAAAGCCGTGTAAAGATCATTCAGAAGATCGACTACCTGAAAATATTAAAACATTGTCGAATTATGATTTTTGCTTTAGTTGTGTTAAGCCTTTTTCTTTTCAATTCATTTCTGTCACGCATAAAATAGCCTTCGGAGTACCCCTCAACTTCCCAATCCAAAGTATGACCTTGCGTTTAAGGTGAGTCTAAATTCAACCGCCGACGCATGGTTGAGATACATATAATGTTAGCCTGAATTCAGCCACCAACGCAAGGCCTTGTTGAGATGAATGGTAGAATACATTATCACCATACGTTTGAAAGTAACGGATCTCGTCAGATCATTTCTGCAGACGAACTTCCGACTCGGAGATCTACAGACGAACGTCCGTCTGTGCGATCTGCAGATGATCTTCCACCTCTGCGATCTGTTGACAAACGTTCACCTGGGCTTTTTTCAGAAGGACATGTTGTCCCAGATTTGTGATTACATATTCAGATTTATTATAAATAACTTGTTTATACTGATTTTCATTCGATAAAAACATGTGTGTGTTATCTACCTCTCTCACGATGCATAGCTACCGTATTGATGATTCAGTTCTAAATAGGGAATATTTTTGTCTAAACAGTACAAGACTCGACTATTATATCAAACTATATTTACCTATATAGACACAATCAGCAATGTCGAAAAATTAGAAATACTTCTTATATTTTCGTCTAAAAATACTTCTTGTTCTTTTCGTCTGAATATACTTCTTATTTTTCGTCTAAACATACTTCTTATTTTTCCGACCGAAAATACTTCTTATTTGTTCGTCTACATGCGAAATTTTGAAATTGGTGATGAATGTAGACATGACAATGCATTGAGAATGTTGTGTTACCTCTATAGGTGAGCTCATTCCAGCGATAGTAGTAAAGCCGACGATGTCGGAAAAGTAGATTGTGACGCAGTCAAACGACTCTGGCCTTACACTTATGCCAGTCTGAAGTTGCTTCGCTACAGATCTGCCAAAAAAAATACAAATGTTAAAGATTGGAGCTAACAGCGCCATTCAACACACATTTCGATAATAAACAAACATGAAATGAGCATAATGCATGAAATGCTGCAACAAAACGCACCTGGCAAACATTCTATCTTGAAAGGAAATATAGGTCTCACTAAGCAGTTATCTACCTTGTGACCAAGTAAGGAACGATCTTACCCGGTTCTAGTTTATTTCTTAAAATGTTAAATATTTTCCCATTTTTTTATTCCAAGTTAAGTTCATGATTTCATATAGGTTTGGATATGCCTGAATGTTTTGGGCCCAGATCTGAGAATATTATATTGGGTTGTGATACATTTAAAAATGAAAGTGAAATAGACAAATGCAACAAGGTCGCTACAAACTATGGACATTTAAAAAAAGAGAAGGAAATTGGGCGACCCCGTGTTTTTTGCTGGATATTTAGTGCAACGGACTTTAGTTTCACAAAGAAAACATGTTTCAGAAAATCCTGAAGTTGTACAGTCATCCATGGAGGCCCTGCTACATATGCAGAACATTGCATGCACAACAACTGTTTTGTGAGACGTATACTGTACATTTGCAATAACAAACGTACGGAGGTAGAAGTCGATGCAGAAGTTCCTCCACTTTTTGCTTCTCATCCAGATATGCTTTCGTCCTCTCTGCGGCCAAGGATTCCAAGTTGTCTGCGTAGTTCGACATTCTTTGCAATAGGTTGTCCATTATATTTGTCGATTTACCACTGAAAGACAAATGAATAGGATATGGAAAACGAGTAAGGACATCAAAGGATCAAAGAACATGTGTCGGACAACGGACTATTCACCTGATAAATAGTTTGTTCGAATATAAACTGAATGGTTGTTTGTTTATATATATATATGTACCACTTGGGATATATATATACCACTTGGGATATATAAAAGAATCTGAAACGCTGCGTAACATTACTTTTTGCTATGCCCCCGAAGGGTGGCATATAGTTAGTCGCACCGTCCGTCAGTCCGTCCGTCCGTTCGTCCGTACAATCATGTCCGGTAAATAACTCGGACAATAATGGATGAATTTTCAAATAACTTGGCGCAAGTGCTCACCACAACAAGACGACGTGTCGCACGCAAAATACAGGTCCGTGGCTTAAAGGTCAATGGCACACTAAGAGATCAAAGGTCAAAAAGAAGTACTTAAGTGTCCGGCAACTAACTCTGACATTCATGGAGAGATTTTTAAATAAACTGGCACAGGTCTTCATCACAAGAAGACAATTTGTCACATGTAAATTCCAGGTCCGTAGCTTCAAGGTAAAGTTCAGACTTAGAGGTCAAATTCAAGAAGAAGTACTTCCGTGTCCATATTTCGTGTGCGGTCAACAACTATGACATTCATAGAGAGATGTTCAAATAACCTGCCACAAGTGTTCACCACAGCATGATGACGTGTCACGCGCAAAATCCAAGTCAGTAACTTCAAGGTCGTCAAGGTCACACTTAGCGTTCAAAGGTAAAACAAATCCATAGTTCATATCCGGAAAATAATTCTGCCATTCATTAAGGGATTTTCAAATAACTTAGCAAACGTGTTCACCACAACAAGACTATGTGTCTCCAGGTCAGTGGTTTCAAGATCAAGGTCACACTTAGAGGTCAGAAGATTTCATATGTCCCTGTTTTTGATTGAGGTCATGTAAGTCGTGTCCGGTCTATAACGTTGTCATCCGTCGAGGGATCTTTATATAACTTGGCGGAAATGTTCACCAAGACCAGATTTATAACTTCCAGAAATATATTCAAATTTATTTCAACAAGATCAAGGTGTGCTATACAAGGCATGTTTTATACAGGATTTTCAACATGTTTACACTACATTCTACACTACATCCGTCATTTCGTCCTCACTTACATACTCTCTCTCAACCATTTTCAACAGTGGATAGGATAGATAGAAGGAAGAAGAGATAAAATTATATTGATTGCTAGTTTACAGTCTAACATATAGTGATCCAAAAACTGCTTGCTCATATTTGCTGGCCAATGCACTGCTTGAGCACAGCATGGAGTAGATATTAGCACTAGCCTATTGAATACCAGGAGTAACTGATAGCCATAACAATTCTGGAGATTTTGGCTATTGAGAATGAAAATGTACCAGGCTTAGGTAGTTTTATCCATTAGAATAAGTTTCGTTTGGACTTTACTTCCGAGGGGGCTTCATGATTTGGGTTTCACATTTTATCTTTTCACATGAGATGTGGAACCAAAACCAGTAAAAAGTATTTAAACTCCTTCGATGAAAAATATTGATTAAGGGTTCAACACAGCACTGTCGTAACTATATATCGTATATCGTGCCTCAACGCCCCATGTTGGGCTCCAATGTTACCGACGTGTTATCTTTATGTTACATCGTGATAACTTAGGGCGGGGTAGGTTCTCGTCGGGTTAACAACAGATCAATGGGAGGCTGTAAATATATATTTCTTGCAAAGTACAATTAATTGGTGACCTCGATGTATACAAAGGAAGATACATCAGTGTTGTGTTGAAACTCGATTAATATATTATATATAGTCATGCAAAAGAGGTAGTGGTCCAAATTCTTGACCAAATTCTTGACCAAACTTCTCTACCAATGCATACATTTACATTTTCCGATTTTATTCCATATCAAAGCCGAGTATTTTAGATAAACAGATAGCTTCGGGTATATTATATAATCGAGTTACGTAAATAAATAAAACTGTTTCGATCTATAATCATAATATGTTCTAATTGTATTATTCCTTCATGGTACCATTGATTTTAAAACAATGTTTTATTTGCTATTTGTATTTCCAATTTAAATCCAGGTTATTGTTTTGCTTATGCTTTTTTCCTTTTCGCTTATCTGTTTTTTGCTCCCAGATATCAGAATATCTGCCAAGAAAATGTTTATTTGAAAATATTGTTTCACGTCCTTTTCGCTTAAATTGCAATCAAAAATAAAATCCCCTCCATAAGTTTTAGCTCTACTGGCATATGGGATGCCGAGTTCCGTCGTCCGTCCGTCGTTAATTTTTGTCTCGTTAAGATAATAGGGCCTTCATTTTTAATCCGATCTTTACGAAACTTTAACAAATTATTAATATCAATAAAAGTTCTGACAATTTTGAAAAACAGCCAGATCAGACCCGTAACAGCGGAGTTATGGGCCTTGATTTAGTTAAAAATGATATATATTTGCCTCGTTAAGAGGATAGGGCCTTTATTTTTCATCCGATCTTTACCAAACTTTTGCAGATTGTTAATAGCAATGAAAGCTCGGGCAAGTTCAAACACCAGCTATATCGGACCAGGAACTGAATTTTTTTTTTTTAATTACTGAAAAATTTCATTTTCAGCCTTGTGAACACTCTAGACCCTTCATTTGTATTCGATCTTTCCTAAACTTGGCCAGATTGTTGACATCAATGAAAGCTCGGATGAGATTGAAAACCAGCCAGAATATGGTCCTTTTGGTATGCACACTGGAATCCCCAGAGGTCGTGGGTTCAAATCTCACTGGAGGCATTTTTTTTCATCAGAAACCTTGGTTCATGGTTCAATTTTATTATTATTTTTTTTTATTTTTTATATAATTTTTTTTTTAAATATTTTTAGAAACCTTAGTTCTTTTTTCCTTAATTGGGAGCTTAGGGGCCCTTGTTGGGTAAGTTATAGGAAAGAACTTTAAAAATCGTCTTCTCTTAAGTTTTAATATTTTTTAATTATCAGCTTATGGATCCTCTACCAATTTTGTTCAACGGATGACACTGCGGTTAAATTTGGCCCTGTCCCAATGGTCACAGTTTTACATAGACTATATAGGGATAAAGTAAAAATATAATTTTCTCTGAAACTATAAGAGCCAAAGGTTTAATATTTTGTATTTACCATCATCTTATTGTCCTCTGCCAAGGTTGTTCAAATGGTGACCCTGGGATCAAATTGCACGCGCCCCAGGTCACAGTTTAACATAGACTTATATATAGGGATTTGTTTTTTAAATCTTCTTCTCTGAAACTACAAGAGTCAAAGATTTAATATTTTGTATTTTTTACACTCAGCTTATTGTCCTCTACAAAGTTTGTATGAATGGTGACACTGGGTCAAATTTGACCCCACCCCAGTGGTCACATGTTTCACATAGTTACATAGGAAAAACTTTTAAAAAATATTCTTCTCTGAAACTACAAGAGCCAGAGGTTTAATAATTTGTATTTACCATCAGCTTATGGTCCTCTACCATGTTTGTTCAATGGTGACCCTGGAGTCATATTTGACCCTGTTCTCGGGGTCACATGTTTTACATAGACATATAGGGACATACTTAAAAAATCGTTTTCTCTGAAATTACAAGAGCCGGGCGTTTAATAGTTTGTATTTACACTCAGCTTATGGTCCGCTACCAAGCTTGTTCAAATGGTGACCCTGGGGTCAAATTTGGCCTCGCCCATGGGTCGCATGTCAAACTTGGTTTGAGTGTTTATATTAACGAAAGTTTGATTTGTTTTAAACTTGAGCCAAATACATCCCTCCCCCTATATCTTGGTAATTGAAGACACGTTATAAAATACTAGTTTGATGCTGCCATATCTGACATATAAACCTCGTACCCCAACCCCCAACCACTCCCATCCACCCACACCTCCCCATCCCACCGTGGACACCATATAGCCTGTAGAGCTGCACAGGCCCTCTTGTGCCTCTTGTTTTTAGTTTGTATATGTTTCGATATTTCTTGATTATTTGTATCCAATATTCTTTTTTTTCAACTTGCCTTCAAGAATGCAGTGAATCTTTCGATATCTATCATTGTTAGATCTCCTTTAACCACAGACCTAATAACAATTAGTTATGTCTGAACGTAGTATTGTAGCATGGTCGGTGACATTTCCTTTGATAAATGCAAGGCATAAGCTCCTTTAATTTAAGAGTACGGATGTAACAAAATGAGTGCATAATTATGTACTTAGAGTTTTTAACTGTGTTTGTCGGGGCCTCATTTTAACTGATTTTGAGTGGGGATATTGATAGATTTTTGTCAAGCGCTTCACTTTTAATCGATGCGTATGTCTAATAAATGATCTTGTCGGGAGCGTGGGTCGTAGTTGGGGAACGCCATCATAGGACATGGGAACTACATCATTCGCTATTTGGGAGACAGACCAGGCGGTAGCCACGGAGACGCTAGGCAAGAGCGCCTAGTTACGCAGGTAGTTACGCAGATAGCTACGCAGATAACGTCATCTGATGTGAAATACCGAGACTGGAGCCATCGCCGGAAAGGGATCATGCGAGTGGGCGTCGCGTGGGAAGTACGTCACTGGAAGTATGTATGGTACCGGAACTTGAGCCGTCGCCGGAAAGTAGATCGTGCGAGTGGGTTTTGCTTGGGAAGTACGTCACCAGAAAGAGATAAAGTACCGGGACGAATAGCAACCGCTAATAAGGGGCGTGCATATAACGTGGAAGTGAATTCGCGGAAGTAAAGTATTAGTGCCGGACACTGAACTGTACTGGAAGATTTGAGATATAAAATAGCTGTGATATAGCACACAAATAGCATAAATATAGATATTCAGTCTAATTAAAACCGAACAGTTTAATGTTTACTTACGTATATATGGATTCCATCTAACGTGTATTGAAATTCATTAAAAAATGCTTTAAAAACGTTGATATTTCTATATTCATTTGTATATATATTCATCTTGTTGTAAATAAATTTGTAAATTTATTTATTCTTGATTCTGCCTTGGTGAGTTGTCTCCACTTGGTCAGTCTTGTTACAATGTGTCAGAAGTGGGATTTATAAGGCGACAACAATCCGAGATAGAATCTTAAATAAGTGAAAAATACTGTAAAGATTCCTCCTCAAATTATTCAAATAAACTTGTGTTTTTTATCAAAAAAATAATTTCCACAGGTTTTGTACCTGTGACAGCGGAAAGAGGGACACCAGACAGCCAGTACCGGGTACCTGGGGTGAGTCGTATAATTGCAATACCCTGTGACCCGATGATGAACCACAGCTCCACCGTAAAAGCGTCCCGTAGTCATACACGGAGGCTGAGGGTAGGGTGGTCTGTCTGCCGGAAGTGTCGTACGTGAACTGGACTGTGATGCATTATTATTTTTAAATAATTACGTTTATATTTTTGAATTGTGATCTTGAAATTTTGTGGTATTATCGAATACGTTTACATTTAAGGGGAGTCATACTATCTGTAGGTATAATATAGACGAGTAGGTCTGTGAATACACTTAAGGTAATATATACTTAAGGGTTCTATAGTGAACAGTAGTGTGATGAAGTGAGCTGTTGAAAAAATGAGATATAGGGTCCTATAGAAACCACAGCGTCCGAACGCAATGGGATCGTAGGTCCGCACTGTACTGCAAACAAGGACTTGATAATACAATGAAAGAGACAAAATTCCACAGAAAGGGTGGTGAAGACAGGGTTACCGACTTGGAACGGTCAGTACGCAATAAGGCCTACTGGTTAGCTTGAATCGATTTGATATGCGCACAATCCTCGCTATTATCCTGTCTTCAGGGCCCAAATAGACAAGACAGTGTAAACAAAACTACATCCCATCAAAAGGAATTCTCTAACAATAAAGTCCACATCCAGAGAAACTAACTAAACAAACACATACAAAATAATAAACATCTCAGGATGTATCCAGAATCGTACTGAACAACCATAGTAGTTGCAGCTAAAGATAAAACCAATCTAGGGTACGGCCAGAAAACCCGAGGGACGAAAGCTCATGCACCCACCTCCCTTAGTTGGGGTTTCAGTAGGTACGATCATAGAGTCCCAGTCATCGCACAAGTGAAAAGTGAAGCGTAATGACTGTCTGTAGAGGGGTCAATCACTAAACATGCTGTGCGCTGTAAAACCAAAGGGTTATAACCTTTTCTGACGAACTTCCTGATTAAATTTGTAAAGCGGTCAGGAAACCCGTCAGACCCCTTTAACTTTCGAAGTTTATAGACCACATCTCCATAAAATGAGGGTTGTGACATGCCTAGTCGCAGAAGTGTTTTAAGGTTGGTGTTGTACTTTTCCAGCAGGCCCTTGTTGCGGCGGTAGAATTTAGAGAAAGATCTACGTAGTTTGTGATAACGAAAACCTTGCTGAAGAAGTTTACTTGTAATAACTTGATGTCGATCATTGAAGTCTATAACAACATTACACGCTCTAGCAAATCGAATGAGCTGGGAGATATACGTCCCGTATGAGGTAGCACGAGGTACATTTCCATCCAGGTGTGGATAGTTAACGATGTTAAAAATGAAATCATCTCTCTTATCATAGATTTTAGTATGAATACAATGATTTGAAATCGAGAGATGAAGATCGAGAAATTCTGAACTCTGGTTGATAAATGTTAGTAACCATATGAGCAAAGAACGGATTATCAATATGGTCATCAAGATACCGAGAAGTATTATTAAAGGCATCAATAATTTCACCCTGGCTAGCAGGTGACAAACTCAACATAAAATCTCTTTCATAGCAGAACAGAAACAAATCTGCAACAAGTGGCGCACAGTTAGTACCCATAGGAATACCAACAACCTGGCAATAAATAGTTTTACCGTATCTTATAAAGATGTTATCCAGAAGAAAAGATAAGGCTCTACAAACATCAGTAGAAGTCCACATATTATACCTATCAATGGGGGCGTCAGTAAAGAAAGCCCTGACATTATTACAAGCTTGAAAAGTTGTACCTTCTATAGCAAATGCCTTCTGAATAAGCTGAAGCAATTTTTCTTTGATAAGATTATGTGGTAGTGTATAATACAGTGTAGAAAAGTCGTAGGTGCTTAGAGAAGAGGCATGAAAATGCTTACACCGTAGTTTGTCAAGGAGTTCTTCAGAGTTTTTGATAGACCAAAACAGATTGATTCCTGAGTTCTCGAAGGCCTTTCCGCAATAGTTTACAATATGTTCGTTAATCGCGGAAAGTCAGGAAGTCAATAGTTTTGATATATTGGTCGTGGTACATGAACTAGAATTAGCAATAAAACGTGCTTTGTAAGGAAGTTTGTGAAGTTGGATATCCAGTACATTGTAGGGAGCTTCGTCTGCTTACTAATTACAGAAATCTT
This sequence comes from Cyrtodaria siliqua, assembly GCA_037043455.1. Classification (NCBI taxonomy): domain Eukaryota; kingdom Metazoa; phylum Mollusca; class Bivalvia; order Adapedonta; family Hiatellidae; genus Cyrtodaria; species Cyrtodaria siliqua. The sequence goes on from JAWPHD010003749.1 coordinate 24,209, forward strand.
TATAGTCTCCATAAAGGTCTGTAGGACCATAATTTTCACAGATCACATTTCTCACACGTGTGAAGAATAGGATCCTATTCGTCACAGATGTTAAGAATGGGATCTCATTTTTCACACAACACAGTCACATACTTCACATGTTGCGGTAGCGTAGTTGGTAGCGTGGTCGAAGTTGTTGTTGCTAGGCGCTGTCGCCGTAGCGGTGCGGGTTCGATCCCGGCTAGTGCCAAACTAAATTGTAATTTATGTTCACTATGGTATGGTACATGTCCGTGTGTTAGCATTTCGTGTGTTGGCTGTAACATTGTAATGAAATGAGGAATTTTAAAATAACTTGGCACAAATATTCACATATGAAGGCGATGTTCAGAGCGCATGCTTCGACCGCCTCGGGTCAATGTCAAGGTCACACATTGATGTTAAAAGACATTATATTTCGTGTTCGCTCCATATCTCCTAAATCCCTGAAAGGATTTTCATGAAACTCGGGCATGTATGTCCATAATCTCATCGCGGCGTGGCCTAGCGGTAAGCGTGTTGGACTTGCGATCGGAGGGTCGTACGTTTGAACCCTTACTCGGAACACGTCCATGATAAAACTGGTCGGAAACAAAGGAAATAATTAAATAAATATTCTATACATCTATATCAAACAATTATCATATTATCTATATAACAGAGACCAAAATCCCTGTTGTAGGAGCCAAAATCCATAATCAATGAATACGGGTCTCATTCCGTACTCAAGACCACCATGTGTAAGAATGGTCGTAGGCAAAACATGTTATCCTCTATAAATATAGACAATTATTATTATCGAGAAAACGTGCAGAACCCATGTTCCAGGTGCGTCGGCTCAAGGTCAAGGTCACGGTTGTAGGTCAAATATCCTAGCCAAGGATTTGGCTAATATTTCGTGTCCGCTCCTAAACCCCTTGAAGAATTTTCATAAAACTAGGTTCAAATCTTCACCTCATCGAGGCGACTTGCAGAACCCAAGTTACAGGTGAGTAAGCTCAAGTTAAAGGTTGCGGTTGGTCAAAGATTCGAGCCCAGGATTTCGTCTCCGATCCATATCTCCTAAACCACTTGCTTGTAGGATTTTCATGAAACTTGGTTCAAATCTTCACCTCATCATGCATGAGGAAGTTATGGAGCAGACACGTGAAAACGGACCAACAGGACAGACTCACGGAATCGAGGAATCCTACATGTTTTACCGCATAGTTTAGCCAAGATGTCCCTATTTAAAGCGGTCACATTGGCCAACAAGGAAAGAGATGTTGCTATACATGTATCAAGTACAATATATTTTTGTAAACATACATGTCCCTACTGGTCGTGCACAACATGTATCGTATCGTTCCATTGTCCAAAGTCACCACGACCTTGACATTTGACTTCAAAATCAATACGCGTGACCAACGCGCATACCAAATTAAGGATTCCTCAAGTTAATATACATGTTCTACAAACCGCCATGTGGAAAGCCATATACTCCGCTTCTTCAAAGACGGCCATTCTTTGATAAATCAAGGGCATACAACTCTTGATCCGACCGTTTAATCGGGCTCAAAATCGACCTTTATCGAGATATTTATGCCACAAATATTACATGTATTTCCATGTACGGACAGGATCGATTAAGAAATGAGCATGCTAGATTGTAAACATTCTTAAAAATAGCAATTTTTGATAAATTAATGGCACGTAAATCTTGACCCAGTGGTCCAATCTGGTTGAAAACTGAACTTATAAAGATCTGACAGTCATAGACAAGGAGTCCAAGAATGATTAGGATTGGTGACACATGTAGTTACTACCGTGTGTAACATGTCAACATACGACATTGTTTGTTTTGTTTTGTTTGTTTTCCAAGTTTAACGCCCGTTTTTAACAGTATTTCAGTCATGTACAGGCGGATAGTTTACCTGACCATATGTCCTGGGAAGGAAGGTACTACACTCCCATCCTACGTAAGAAACAGTCAACTTTCTCACTTAAAGAGTCAGATCGTTAGCGCCGCTAGTGGGGCTCGAACCCATGACCCTCCATTGGTGATAAGTTTTTTGACATACGTTTGCTGAATCAAGGGCAGGCAACTCTTCACAACGGTCTAATAAATGGTTTAAACTCGAACCTGACCGAAATCGTATAATGGCCAAACATATTCTGTCCAAACATGATTAAGATTTGGCGCTAGATGGAAAACATGATAAAATAAGAAATATCACTGTAAGTGATAAATGCCCCCCGAAGTGTCCTTTGACCTCTAAGTATGACCTTGACCTTGGATCCATGGACCTGGATTTTGTGCACGTCACGTCGTTTGGTTGTGGTGAGCACTTGTGCCAAGTTATTTGAAAATCCGTCCAGGCATGCAAAAGTTATTGATCGAACACCATTTGACCTTTGACTTCTAAGTGTGACCTTGACCTTGGGGCCACATACCTGGATTTTGTTCGCGAACTATCGTCTTGTGGTGAGCACTCGTGCCAAGTTATTTGAAAATCCGTCCATGAATGCCAGAGTTATTGACCGGACACAATTTGACTTTTGACCTCCAAGTGTGACCTTGACCTTGAAGACCTGGGTTTTGCGCGTGACACATCGTCTTGTTATGGTGATCACTTGTGCCAAGTTAATAAAAAATCCATGCAGGGGTTTCGAAGGTACGGTCCGGACACGAACTGCGGAATGACGGACAGACGGACAGAATCCGGACGGACGGACGAACGGACGGTGCGATTACTATATGCCCCCGAAAAAATCTAGGAGCCATAAATATGGTCAATTTTGAAAATTCAAGGGCCACAACCCCTGATCTAATATTCCAATTATGCTTATAATCGAACTTGGCCAAGATCTTGTGACAACATATTATTTTGCCAAGTTTGATCACGTTTACTTGAACAATGTGGCCTCTACAGTGTGAATAAACCAGCAGTGGAAAATGGACGAACGATATGCACAACTAGGTTTGGTACCAGTCACTCGTGTGAATCTGGCCAGGGGTTATGGAGACAGACAGACGGACGGACGGACGGACGGACGGACAGACGTCGAAGGCAAAACAATAATAATTATATATCTGCCCCTCAAGATGATGATGATGATGATGATGATGATGATGATGATGATGATGATGATGATGATGCCATAAATAAGTTGCAACACTAACAGGCACGGACAGAATCTGTGAAAAATGTGATTTTCTTGTTAACCCCTTTTTTGGACAAACACATATGTCACATTTGAAAATGTGAAGAATAGGATCTTATTCTTCACAAGTGTGTGAAAAATGTGATCTGGGAAAATTATGGTCCTACAAAGGTCACATGCTGGGAAAAAATGTCCGTCTCCAGCAGAGGTGTAGTTAGATAAGCAGAAGTGATCGCTAGCTCAGCATTCAAAGTATTGATATAATGTAGTCGTCAGACAATTATTATATTGTTGGAAGCTTTGTCTGCTGGAACTAGAGCAAATTGAATATGTAAATTCTGAATACCCTTCTAAGGTGTCGTAAATTGTAAGTAGAAGGCCGTGGAAGCAGGGATGGATTTGATTCGTAAAATAAAATACGTAATTCAACAAAGACACGTATATTTCGTGTAGAATATTGGTTTTAGTGTGGAGTAAGTAGATTTAAACTCCATAGCGTAGCTTTAAGAACCATAACGTAGTTTTCGGTCTATAACGTAGATTTAAGTCGTTATAAGGTACAACAAAGTTATGTGGCTTAGTGTTATGTAATACTAATGTGTGGTGCATAGATGCACAGTGTTAAATTTGAAGTTAGTATATTTCAGATACGTTATTGATGAAGATTTATATAGTGTTGCTTAATTTATATTGTGTCATATACATATAGAATAGTCATGTCTAAAGGAGTTTGGATTTGCAGGTGAAGAACTGAGGAACTTCGTTCAGGAGGAACAAGCCAACGAAAGGGAACGGAGACTACAGGAGAGGGAACAGCGATTACAAGAACAGGAGTTGGCACGGGAACTGGAAATAAAAAAAGAGGAACAGCGTCAAAAGGAGCGAAAAGAGAAAGAGGATCAGAGTGGAAAGGAACTGGAATTGAAGAAGGAGAAATTTGAAGAAGAACAGAGAAGGTTAGAAATTAGAAGGGAAATGAAGCGAGAAAGGAAAGCCCAGAGAATGAAGGAACAGTAACGGGTGAAGGTGAGAGAGCAGATGGCACAACGACAACCGGAAGAGGAGGCACACCAGCAAGAGGAGGAACATAGAAGAGCAATGGAAATGGTACAGCAGCAGCATAAACAGGCGTTAGAGCATGGAAATGGTACAGCAGCAGCATAAACAGGAGTTACAGCTAGCTGAAGTGTATCGAGGTAGGAACGTTGTTAAAGAACCTATTAATAAGATCAAAGGTCCAAAACTGCCATGGTTCGACGAGGATACAGATGATATGGACAGTTATTTATCGAGGTTTGAGAGGTACGCCGATGCACAAGTATGGAAGAAGGAACAGTGGTCGTTGCACCTCAGCGCATTGTTAAAAGGTAAGGCTTTAGATGTATATTCCAGGTTACCAACGGATGACTCCATGGATTACGAGAAGCTCAATGCGGCATTGTTAAAGGGATTCGAACTAACAGTGGAAGGATTTAGAAAGAGATTCAAGATAGCTAGGCCAGAAAAAAGTGGGTCCTTTGTACAATATTTATGGAGGTCTAAGAATTACTTAGAGCGGTGGTTTCAGTTGGGCCGCGTTAATAAAACATTCGACGGGGCTATTGATTACTTATTAAGAGACCAGCTATTGGCTATTTGCAATAGGGAGTTATACTTATTTCTAAATTAGAATAGGTTTACAGGAGGTACAGAGATGGCAGAGCAAGCAGATATATTTGCAGATGCAAGAGGAGGTGGATATGGGTCCGTAGTGGTACGAGAAAGTCGGGACAGAGACAAAGACAGAAGAGATAGCAAGCTATACCCAGATAATACGTCACGGGTAAGTGATAATTCGTATTCTCATTGGAAATGTAAATTGTGTGGTGGAAATCATAGGTCAGTTGATTGCAGAAAAAGAGACGGTAATCATCGCGTTGCAGCGGTCAGATATGACAAGAGAAATGCAGTTGCAAGTGCGGGTATTGAAAATACAACCACATTCTACAAGATTGATCGAGGTAACACTTTCTTTAGAGAACGTGGAAGGAACAGAGGTCGTGGTCGTAGATGGATACGTGGAAGTGAATTCGCGGAAGTAAAGTATTAGTACCGGACAATGAACTGTACCGGAAGGACTCGGCTAGATATATCTTTGAGATATAAAATAGTTGTGATATAGCATACATATAACATAAATACAGATATTCAGTCTGATTAAAACCGAACAGTTTAATGTTTACTTACACTACCCTGGTAGGGAGATATTGGATGATCAATTACACCAGCTATACAGGCCTGTCAGTTACAGTGAATGACTCAAAAATACATGTAAACAGACTGATGCAGAGTTTGCAGACGACATAAAAATGTACTTTATACAAATCAGCTAGGAGTAAAGTTTTTCAATCTAATGACTCCAAATACTAGTACATAATTTATGTTTATTTTATTGGAGCTGTGACAGTTTTATTTTAGTATTATTCATGTACTACCCTATAGTTACTTTATTATTTTCATTTAATATCCACTGCACTATGTATTATAATATAAACAAAAAATATCACTGTAAGTGACAAATGCCCCCGAAGTGACCTTTGACCTCTAAGTATGACCTTGACCTTGGAGCCATGGATCTGGATTTTGTGCGCGACACGTGGTTTAGTTGTGGTGAGCACTTGTGCCAAGTTATTTTCAAATCCGTCCATGAATGCGTTATTGACCGGACACGATTTGATTTTTGACCTCCAAGTGTGACCTTGACCTTGAATACCTGGGTTTCCGCACGACACATCGTCTTGTTATGGTTATCACTTCTGCAAAGTTATTTAAAAATCCCTGCAGTGGTTGTGACGTTACGGTCCGGACACGAAATTGCGTACCTGTTTTTGACTTATGAACTGCAAGTGTGACCTTGACCTTTGAGGTACGGACCTAAGTTTCCAGTGTTAAATGAAAATTAATTACCAATTATAGTTGGTCTGGAGAAACAGCATATATGTACTGCACTACGCAAGATATGCGTATAATTTGGTCATGTATGTTATGATGACACTGTGTTGGGAATTACAATTCAAAAATAAAGCATAACTGTACAAGTAATTGTTAGGAAAGGCTGGTCATGATGGAGATATGGTATATGGAATAAGGAATTACATGGTATATAGTTATGACTAAGGAACATACATCACTGAGCCTGAGGAGGGAATATTCGATTTTCATAGATGGGATATAGACGTGCATGGCGATGTTTCTGTTTCTGATGTGAAAATGGTAGATTTGCTTATATGGAACACATGAATAGTCACAGATACAAACATGCCATCTCAGAGTACTGCTATGGAGGTTTACACACAATTATAACTACTGCCTAACACTGAGTGTCATCTGCTGTCAACACTACCGCGTGTATTTTTGTACACTTCTCAGTTCACAACCCCACAGGCTCCTCCCCTATATTTTCAATTTCTGTCAGTTTGGTTTAAAAAAAATTGAAACTAGGAATAAGAAATACTTTTTCACAAATATGTTTTTACCAATACAATTGTTTAATATCAGTTTACTTCTGCGCCAAATATTGATTTCTCTTATGAGTTGGAATTTTCAATATTTCAATAATCTCCCTGATCTAACCATGTATAAATTTAAATGAAAAATCTGCCCCAGATCCATCTAGTGGCTTTTATACGGCAGTTGAGCCTTTACGTGTTTAGGGATTCCATCTAACGTGTATTGAAATTCATTTAAAAATGCTTTAAAAACGTTGATATTTCTACTTTGTCATTTATATTCATTTGTATATATATTCATCTTGTTGTAAATAAATTTGTAAATTTATTTATTCCTGATTCTCCCTTGGTGAGTTGTCTCCACTTGGTCTATACATCACTCTGACGTCACAGTGTTACTAAGTGCACCGTGCTACAAAAAAGATAATGTCTGCCGCCATCTCGGTGTTTAAATAAACCATCTCGCTGTGACCAGACTCTATCTATTACTTGTATTTAAGTTTTTCTTTTTTATCCTAACTGGTGTTCCGTCCCAAATAAGTCTTACATTAGTAATAGATAAAGTATGGTCTCAGTGAGTTGGCTTATTTAAACACCGAGATGGGCATAGTCCACCGAGGTGTTTAAATAACCAAATTCTCTCTTTTTTTGTAGCGTGGTGAACCAGTAACACTGTGACATTAGAGTGACCATACTCTAAAAGTAGATCTAACTTCCGTTGTAGTACGGTATATCTACGCTCCTTTAGTTACCCTAAATTAAACGATTTAATGCTTTGCATTCATCAAAGGGAATATAACCGAATATGCTACAATGCGTATTATTTGAGCTATTGTATCTGGAATTGGATTTTGTAGAATCGAACGTGGAGTAATATTTTAATAAGGAGCCGATGTGGCACAATGGATAACACGTTCGACTCTGAATATGTTTATCATAAGTTCCAGCCTCACTGGGGCCAATGGGTTACTTCGGCATAACCTTAGGCAAGACACATCCCCTAGCCCGCCAGTCGGATGTGATTTTAAACCGAACGATCCGTGTATCAGAATACATCCTCGGAGCACTTCAAAGAACCATACTAATATATTCGATAGTAGGAATAAGGCAGAGTTCCCGAATGACAATGAATCTTTCTCCCCTCTCTCTGGGGAGGCTCGAAATAAACTAAACAATGTGCTGCCGAGCCGTAATATACAATCACTATAATTATGCTTAACTTACGCTCGCATCTTCCTAAATTGTTCATCCAGTTCGTGGAATGAAGGTCTCTCCTGCGGTACTTGATGCCAACACTGCTTCATCATGGTAAGAAGTTCTGGGGAACACGCGTCAAGCGGTACTTCCGGTCGCAACAATCCAGACGACGTACTTTGTATCTGTTTCAGTATGTCTATATCAAATATAAATTACATTTAATTAGTTTAAAAAATAATGCCATATAGTCTACATGTATGAACTTTGTAACTGATTTAATATGTCTGACTCAAATACAAACTGGTATTGAAAGAGTTTACTACACAAGTCTATCTACATAGGGTCTTAATCATTTATGAATACTTTGCGGCTTTGCTACAGACGCAACACGCCCATTGATTTTTGCATTGCGTTGTGTATGAATTACCATATAAGGAAAAAAAATATCAAAACTCACAATTTAACACGAAAATGCTTGAAAAATGTAAGAAATAGATCAACAAGGTGATAAAAACCAAAAATAGCACTTTAAATTAGTGAAAATGCCTTCTTTTACAAATAAGAAATAGAGTTTAATAACCAGTAATTTTGAGATACGGGAAATATCTCCCGAGGTAGAGAAATGGCCCCGATATAAGAACGAGTGCGGAGCACGAGTACTTATATCGGGGCCATTTCTCTACCGAGGTAGATATTTTCAGTATCTCAAAAACACTCGTTATTAAACTATATATTACATAATTCAAAATTATATTTTATTAATATTTTTAATGGTTCACGCCTTTTTACACCAGTTTGCACGAGAACGCCAAGACGACGTTACGTCATACAAACAAAACAAGTGGACCCGGAACTCTTCGTTAATTTCCTAGCCTCGGTCACTTATATACTAAATGGTTATCAACTTAATGAGTGGATACAAAAATGATATCACCCTAATATGTAGGCATTAATACTAAATGGGTATCAACTAAATGAGTGGATACAACAAATATGTAGGCCTAGGCATTACTACTAAATGGTTATCAACTTAATGAGTGGATACAACAAAGATATCACCCTAATATTTAGGTATTACTACTAAATGGTTATCAGCTTAACGGGTGAATATAACAAAGATATCATCCTAATATGTAGGCATTATTACTAAATGGTTATCAACTTAACGGGTGGATACAACAATGATATCACCCTAATATGTAGGCATTAATACTAAATGGTTATCAACTTAATGGGTGGATACAACAAAGATATCCCCCTAATATGTAGGCATTATTACTAAATGGGTATCAACTTAATGGGTGGATACAACAAAGATATCACCCTAATATGTAGGCATTAATACTAAATGGGTATCAACTTAATGGGTGGATACAACAAAGATATCACCCTAATATGTAGGCATTAATACTAAATGGTTATCAACTTAATGAGTGGATACAAAACTGATATCGCCCAGCTTAATGAGTGGATACAAAACTGAAATCGCCCAACTTAATGAGAGTGGATACAAAACTGATATCGCCCAACTTGATGAATGGATACAAAACTGATATCGCCCAACTTAATGAGTGGATACAAAACTGATATCGCCCAACTTAATGAGTGGATACACAAATGGTATCAACTTAATATGTAGTCAACGGATCTAAAATTGTTTTAACTTAATGAGTTAGTACCTTAATCAGTTAATAATAAAATGATGAACACAGTAAATAGTAATAATGATCAAAAACTTCAAACCGATTGCATGTAAAGCATGTTAAACTTTATGTTTCTTCCCGGAATTGTATATATGATCGCCGAAATCATATGATGCCGGATTATATAAAACAAACACAAAACATAGGGTAAACAGTTTTGAATACTGAATATATATGTTTATACATTAAAATGTGATCCGGTTGCTTTTTATTCTACGGTTTGACTTGGGGATGGCTGCCCGACCTTCACTCATCTATGTCGAGGAATCGTGCTATTTTTCTAAGAACTTAAAGTTTTCATGAGAGAATACTGCTGCTGTGTGCAATATTTATACTGCATACATCCGTTCATTATAAGTTAAATAAGGCCTTTATTTTTTGATTATTCGTTTTATGAACCATAGAGACAGACCAATGCAGTAGGAGGAGGGAAACCCGAACTGATGTTTTTCGTTGGAAATGAAAAGAGAATGAAATGTTCCATTGAAATCTCGGGGGAGGTTAAATAAAAATAAAAATGGTAAAATTTCTTACGGAAATATCAAATTCCTAATTTCGTTTTATATCATTTGTTGGTTCGTAAAACAATTAAATAAACAAAGAGGTCCTAATGGCCCTGAGTCGTTCACCTGTGAAGTTTTGCAAAGAGGAAAAAGTAAACAAATGCAGATGATTTATTAGATTAAAAACTTCGCACGACATAAGGTAAAAGAACCCCGGAAATCTCCATATATAAACTTTGGAACCCCGGGGCACAGTCATTTTTGACCTGACCCTAGGAACTTCATGTTGTCACCATTTATAAACAAAAACTGTCAAAATCTGTTCAGCGGTTCTTGAAAAGAAGATTTTTTAAGGTTTTGACCATATTTGGTAACGGCGGCCATCTCGGATGTTGCACTGCCCTAATTTGTAAAAGTTTGAAAGAGATTGACCTCAGTATTGTCCATGTGAAATTTGGTCAGCATTGGCTTAGCGGTTTCTGAGGAGATATTGTTTACTCCCACCCCCACACCCTCGAACCCCACTCCACCCAACGTAGGCCTATATATAGGTATTATAGGGGTTCTGTTGTAATTTTCGTCTCACTCTGTTTCGCCTCAAATTACAACAGAAAACCCCTATAATACATATATAATAAATCACCATGAAATGGTGATTTTACTTGATTTATTAAAACTTTTTTAAAATAGGGGTAGTGAAGATTGCAAGTTTAATTTTTTTTATAGTTATCAAAATATAATTTAAACTGTTTACCCTATGCTTTGTGTTTGTTTTATATAATCCGGCATCATATGATTTCGGCGATCATATATACAATTCCGGGAAGAAACATAAAGTTTAACATGCTTTACATGCAATCGGTTTGAAGTTTTTGATCATTATTACTATTTACTGTGTTCATCATTTTATTATTAACTGATTAAGGTACTAACTCATTAAGTTAAAACAATTTTAGATCCGTCTCCTACATATTAAGTTGATACCCACTCATTAAGTTGGGCGATATACGTCTAAATCTGAGACACTCAGCGTTATACGACTTTAACCTCCAATAATCGTTCTTTTTTCTAATTGAAGCTGCACCGCAACCAACACACACTTGATATTTTGCAGAAGTGCCTTTTTTACATATTAGACACGGTAATGCATGACTTGTTTTTAATCTATATTTATGCAAACTGCAATAATTAGAATCTTTTGTTGGCTTATTTGTACATGGATTATGTAATCCAATTTTAAAAAATTTGCAAACATTGATTTCCATTGTCTATTTTATATATAATTATTTTTATATTTAATAATTTTTTTTAAATATATAACAAATAAAGGAATGGAAAAAAACGAAGAGACTATAAGAAATTTAATACAGGTGTAATAGATAAACAAACACTATCTAACGGTATAAATGCATTAAAACCTCTTAAAGAAGTTCCAAAAGAAACTTCAAAAGAGGTTAAATCTCAAACATTAGAAAATTTACTCAAGAGACGACGCGCTAAGAAACAACGTAAACGAGAAAAGCAGAAATATGATAAATTACAAGATGAACAAAAGCAGAAATATGCTAAATTACGAGACAATGTTATAAATGAACTGAAAGAGTTTAATGATAGAAAATCTAAAGAAAGTATTTCAGAATTAAAACTGGTTGACAACCCAATGTGTGGCTATTATAAAGCATACGAGATATCTGCCGAGAAATACAAAGACCCTCAAAAACTATTTCGTGAAAAAAAATCCATTATTACAAAACAAATAAGCAAGAAGCTGACAGAGATGAATGGATTAAAGTTTCAATTAGGTCTCACTGTAAATTTATTCAAGGATGATGGTGATACCAAAATATACACCACAGCAGTATTACACAGTGAACAAAATGCAATTTTAAACGATGAAAAAATAAATGAGTTGTACGATAAATCATCTGCTTATATACAAGAGAGCCTTGAAAGATTTACAAACACAGCATCTGGATTGGAGATTGATCACTGTGTTAAGTTTTACTTAAATTTTGCAAAGTATGAACCATTAAAAGGTTCTTCATATATTCCTTTGTCAAAAGCAGTATCTGATAAAAAAGCAATAATTAATGTCAATAATGAAGATAATAAGTGCTTGGAAGTGGCATTGGTTTCTGCTTTGTGGCCTTATAAAAATAATCCAACTAGGATATCTAGTTATAACAAACACATGGGTAAGTTGAATATGGATGGTATTGATTTTCCCACTCCAATTTCTCAAATTTCCAAAGTAGAAAAACAAAACAACCTTGCTATTAATGTTTACGGATGCACAGGAAAAAGGGTATCTGTATTTCCATATAGAATATCAGAGCAACCGCAAGAAATGGAAAGAATTAACTTGCTTTTAATTTCTGAAGACGTTGAGGTTGATTTAGAAAATGAAGATGAAGATGATCCAAATAATGAAGAAGGAATTATAGATGACAATTATAACCCTGATGATTATCCCAACGAACTAAAAACAATAACAACAAAATATCACTATTGCTGGATTAAAAATCTAAATAGATTACTTTATAATCAAAACAAATATCGCGGTAAAACTTATTTCTGCGATCGTTGTCTTTACGGCTTTTCAAGAAAAGATCTACTTACCAAACACAGAGAAGACTGTGAGGGTATCAACACAAATTCTTGTAAAATAGAAATGCCGAAAGAAGGTAAAAATACTGTAAAATTTAAAAATCATCAAAATCAGATGCCTGTGCCTTATGCAATATATGCTGATTTTGAGAGTATAATCAAACCGCAATCAATCGAATATGGAAAGAAATCTGAAATTACAAATGTACACGAAGCTTGTGGTTTTGGATACCAGGTTGTCAGATATGATGGCAAAGCTGAAGAACCTGTTATTTACAGAGGTGAAGATGCTGTTGAAAAGTTTTTAAATCACTTAAAATGTGAGAAGAGCAACATTAATAAAATATTTGCTCACCCGAAACCATTAATCATGACGCAGCAAAATGAGGAAAAATCAACACATTGCTGGATATGTGAGGATGAAATAAAAAAAAGATAAAAACGGTAAAGTAAGAGACCACTGTCATTTTACAGGAGAATACAGAGGTGCAGCACATAAAAACTGCAACCTAAAACTGAAAATAAAACCAAATAAAACAATCATCCCTGTTATATTTTATAACCTCAAAGGATATGATAGTCATCTCATCATGCAAAAAATACATAAAATGACAGGTAATATTACATGCATTCCAAACAACGCTGAAAAGTATATTTCATTTAGTGCCGGACAACTTAGATTCTTGGATAGCTTTCAGTTTATGGCTTCGTCTCTGGAAAAATTGGTTAAAGCAACAGACAAATCTGATTTCAAAATTACCAAAAATCAGTTTGGAGAACAAACAGATTTACTTTTACGAAAATGTGTTTATCCATACGAATATATGAACAGCATGGAAATATTTAAGGAAACGCAATTACCACCTATAGAAGAGTTTTACAGTAGTCTCTCAGATGAAAGTATAAGTCCCGAAGATTACGAGCATGCTCAAAAAGTATGGAAAGAGTTTAACTGTAAAACTCTTGGAGACTATCATGATTTATATCTAAAAACTGATGTAACTCTGTTAGCAGATGTGTTTCAAACTTTTAGAAAAACATGTATGAGTGCATACCAACTTGATGCTTTACATTACTACACAGCACCTGAATTATCTTGGGATGCTTTACTCAAACATTCAAAAATAGAATTAGAACTTTTGACAGACATTGACAAGCACTTATTTATAGAAAAAGGAATGCGAGGTGGCATAAGTATGGTATCAAAACGATATGCCAAAGCAAACAATCCACATGTAGCTGATTATAACCCTAATGAGGAAAACAACTTTTTAATGTATTTTGATGCAAATAATCTGTATGGATGGGCAATGAGTCAGCCACTTCCATATTCTGGCTTTGTTTGGAAAACCAAAAACAAGAGTGGAACATTTTCTAAACCAAAACCTGGCAAAGGACAAATGCTTGAAGTTGATTTGGAATATCCTAAAGAACTTCATGAAGCTCACAATGACTATCCGCTTGCACCGGAAAGATTAGCAGTGAGAAAAGAATGGTTGTCTGAATACCAAAAAGATCTGTTAGAAAATAATAGCATGATAAATACAGAACAACTAGTTCCCAATCTTAGGGACAAAGAAAAATATGTGATACATTACAAAAACCTGCAAATGTATTTATCTTTAGGCATGAAACTAAAGAAAGTACACAGAGTATTAGAATTTAATGAAAAACCATGGATGAAATCATATATTTGTTTAAATACAGAACTTAGGAAAAAAGCTAAATCACAATTTCAAAAAGATTTTTACAAACTTATGAACAACTCTGTGTTTGGCAAGACAATGGAAAATTTACGCAAGCGGACAGATATAAAACTAGTCAAAACTAACGGCTCTGAAAATGAAAAGATAAGAAAAATAATAGCCAAACCCAACTTTAACAGGCGTATAAAATTTTCAGATGAATTATCAGCAGTACATGTAAACAAAACAAAATTAACATTAAACAAACCAATCTATGTTGGGATGTCAGTATTGGATTTATCAAAGTATATGATGTATGATTGGTATTATAATACCCTGAAAAAAAGGTACGGAAATGACTGTACTTTATTATACACAGACACTGACAGCCTACTGGTAGACATCAGAACAGATGATGCATACAAAGACATGGCTGAAATGAAAGATGAATATGACCTAAGTGATTATCCTCAAAATCACCCAATGCATGATGATACAAACAAAAAAGTATTGGGTAAAATGAAAGACGAATGTGCTGGTGTTGCTATAGCTGAGTATGTTGGATTAAGACCCAAGCTATATTCTATTTTGAGAGCGGATGAACAACTCATTAAAAAAGCAAAGGGTGTAAAAACTTATGTAGTCAAAAAACATATAAATTTTGAAAACTACAAGGATGCACTATTTAACAAGAAAAAATATAACCATGAAATGAATATGATGCGATCAATGAAGCATCAAATATATGGCATAACAGTAAACAAAGTTACATTATCTCCATTTTACTCAAAAAGATATATACGAGAAAATGGAATTACAACTGATGCACATGGTTTCTATAAAAACTTATGAATTTGGGTATCAGCAGGAACAATAAGTAATTCTTCTTTGGCAAATCCTCTTTGTGGCGCTGGTAATTTCAAATAATAAACTCTTATACCTTGCGTCACCATATAACTTTTAATCTTGTGAATATCTACACTCCACATTGGATCAGTTGCTCTGCGTCTTCCATCTTCTTGTTCCCCGGGTTGATATAAATATCTTACACTTGCATTCATACAGATAGGATCATTTTTTAATATTTTTGTTTCAACAGGAGGAGGCTTTTTTGTCTCCGCATTTATGGCTTTAACAACTTCTGGTAATCTCTTTACCCATTCTCTCTTACGTTTTTGTGAATCTATTTCCTTAGCATACTGATTGCCAAACAATCTTTCAGCTAATGTTCTGTCAAATAAAGCTTGGTCTCTGTGTATTTCTGTTCTGTTCTGCGCCGTCTGATATTTACTTTGTGTTTTGCCATCAACTGCGATACTGCACCCATAAATTCTCTGCCTGGATCCACTTGTAATAACTTTTGATATTTTAGATGTCGACTGTATATTTTCTCAAATGCTTTAGCAAATTCTTTACTATCCTTGGAAGTCAGTGGCTCTGCTTCTTTGTATCTACTTGCAATATCAACCACAGTCAACGCATATTTATATGTCTTGCGGCCACGACCAAAGCCAAAAGTATCATGCGGTAAAAATAACAAATCAGCTTGATGCACTCCATTTTAAGTAGAAACATCAAACCTGGGCCTAACTATTTTCTTTGGCGCAGGTAAATAAATCTGCCACACAGCTTTTTCTTTAAAAATTCTAAGGCCTTTTTTTCACTGACACCAGCCTCTTTTGCCAATTTTTTAACTGCTGAGTAACCTCTCCAAAATCCTTTTGGGCTGTAATAAATCTTTCCCATTTTTTTCTACTAAAGATTAAACTTTATATAACGATAAAGAAAAAATGGAAATCACAACTGCACAATTTGATGAACTGCTCGAAGAGCAATATTAAAATAGCACAAAGAAATGGACAGACTTGGAAGTAAATAAAATATACACTATTACAGATACGAAAATAGTAGAAACTGAATATGGTCCATCCATGGTATTGACATTATTAGACAACGGTGAAGTATGAGCGCCTGGTCATCTCAAAGATAAATTAGAGAAGAGTGCTAAACCACCATATTATATGCGACCACTTGGATTAAAACCATGTAAGAACAACAACAAAAAAAGGTATCATGCATATGACTTAGTCTTTTCAAAGTAAACATACTTATTCCAAATCCAAAAAAGTCCAAAGTTATTATAGTTTTAAACTATTTTTTTTATGAACTCAATTTATACGCCACAAATCCAGTTGCAGCCATGCCCACAACAATAAACGTAATTTGTCTATTCTGTTGATCCGGAGATGGTATATAAAAATCACTCAACTTGGGCTCCGGTTCCAAAAGCAAATGTTTGCCAGTTATGTAATAATACTGTTTCATAGCTTGGTCCACATCATCAAAAGTTTGCTCTGCATGATGCTCTTTTTGCAGTTGCTTATTAATAAAATCTATTCTCTCTGTTCTTTTTTTATTCCACTCCGCTTGTGCTGCGTTTAATTGTTCCACTGCTTTGTCATGCCTTTGTCTTTCCTCATCTGAATGACTTCCCATTTTTGAAAAGAAATAATTTGAACCGCTAAACGCCAATGCGTTTGTTAATGCGCCACCTATCATCATTGCTTCTGCACTTGCCATTTTTTATATATAATTTTTTTAAAATTATTTCATAATATCCGCAGGAATAATACCTTGCTTAATCAACATATCCCTCGTAGCCATTGCTAACATTATACCCACAGACAGCATCCCAAAATCTGTCATATTAAAATCCACTTTAGGGGCTGGTCTTTTTAGTAGTTTTCTGCCAATCTCAGAATATCCAACAGTTAGAAGTGTTTCCACTCCTGCATGATACATCATATTTACAATTTGTTTCCCGTCAATACTTGCTGCCATTTTTTGATATTATTTTTTATATTATTTTTTTAAATAAATTATTAAAAACAATCAAACGGGTCTTTTGGTGCAACATGAACAGCAGCAGGTTGCACAGGTTGCGTAGCAGATTTCTTGTTATAAATATACAAACCCAACCCAGCAATACCAAATAAAACCAGACACGGTGGAATATAAGTTTTGTATACGTTTATTTTGATTTCTGGTTCCTCTTCATCTATTGTTATTTTTGTTATTTGATTTGCAGCATCTTGCTTTGCAGCATCTTGCTTTGCATCTTGAAGCAAACGCTTTGCCTTTTTTGCCGCTGCTCCTTTTTTCCCAGCTTCTACTCGTTTTGGATTTTTTCTTTTTGTTGTTCAACCTCAACAGGTATAACTTCACTCTCTTGGTTCTCCATTTATATTATCTATATTTTTATTTTTATTAAAATCAATATGTCTAACAGTTGTCAGTATTGCTGTAAATGGTGCTAAGCACATTCCATACCTGTAATACAACTCACAACAAGCGCTTGTCAAAGCATGATTAATAAATGGGTCTTCCTCCAAATCTTCTATCAGCTTTGGCGGATTTGCCACATTGAAATATTTTGATACTCCCATCACATACAAGTTAATAAAAGAATTGCCTAAAGTCTTGGTGATACTTGCCCCAAGTCTTGCTTCATATCTGCAGTAAAGTTTGTTTATTTCATCCGGGGACATGCTATCTATAGTCGTGAGTTGTATGTCTTTACCCAAATATTGACGACTACCGCCGCCAGCCACTATGGCTGATAATCTTTCTTTTTTTGTTTCTTGTGATTTGATTCATCACGTTCCGTAAAACCTTCCGACATATCTTGTAATAGTTCTTCCGCATTCATTTTTATATTAATAATTTTATTTTTTATCTTGAAATAAACATAAAACATAAAACAACCAGCCGCGATATTTATGCAACTAGTAATTGTTAGTATTGTTAATAGCATTGTTATTAATATTGCTATTTTTTTATTAGCATTGTTAATTTTCTGCAAGCATTGCTATTAACATTGCTACTTTGCTGTTAGTATTACTATTAGCAACAAAGCAATGCTGTTAGAAAAAAAGAATTGCTGGTAGAAATTATTCAACCCAATAACCAGTTGGTTGGTCAGTCCTCAATATCAACTTGGAATATTTAGTCTTAGCTAAAGCTTTTCTTATTTTGGTTCTCTCTTCCAGAGTTGGAATAACATCATTTTCTCTTAAACAATTTTCAAAACTATCTCTGTCCTTAGTGTAAAATATACACAACCATTTTGCTTGCTCTCTCAAATCTTTCAATACAGAATTATATCTCTGTGAAATGACCCAAACTGATTGTTTGGCGTGACGACCAGAGAATGCCAACTCTGACAACATATCTTTTTTCTTTGTTAATTCTTTTGTGGCTGAGCAATCGTCAATGATGTATAATGTGGGCTGGCCAGCATAATTTTTGAAAAATAAACGCAACAGTTCTTGTAACATTTCTTTACCGTTGCTCACGGGATTGACAATTATTATTTTTTTCATCTTTTGGGCTTTTTACATCACCTATCCAGGATCTATTTTTATAAGCCTCGTTCCACTCTATGGTTGGACACAATATAATTATATGTTCAAAAACTCCAACATACTCTTGTTCAAGTATGTCAAGAACAAACTCTGTTTTACCACAGCCCGTTTGACCACATATAATGGCACTGTGTGAATATTTAGGATATTTAGTATAGTGATTCTTTGAATCTTCCATCTTCGAAATTGATTTGCGCATCTTGTATTATATATATATATAAATATTTAAAGGTTGATCTGCATTTGCTTTTTTATTTATTAATATCGTTATGCCTTCACTGCCGTTTTCTATTCTTCTTCCACTGCCGTATAATAAATTGTCATCACATGTTCTAAGGTCAAGCCACAAAGCATATGATTTTGTTAGATAGGTCTCAAGAGAAACATGGGTAAAGTTTAAGTCCCTCGCTACTATTTATGTCCCTTTGTTTCTTTTTGATGTTAAAGCAAAATATTTGTTGATTTCATCCCAATGTTGATATGCCTTCATGCCCTGACTATACAACTGATTTGGTACTCCCTCTATTGTCATTTCAACTTTTTCAATCATTGGGTTGTAATAGGTTTCTGTGCTTGTTCTTTCTAGGTCTTCAAACAGCATTAAAATACCTTTCATGCTCCGTGCTGGTACATTAATGTTGATGTTCCAAAGAGTATCAGATTTGTTTGCTATTATTTTTCTATGTCGCAAGATACGATCATACAAAAATACTATCTTACCATTGACTTGCTGTCTTATTTGTCTGGATAATTCAACATCACTAGCCGTATCAAATTCCAAGCAGATATTTTTTATTACATAAGATGCATCAGCATCACTGCTTTTGATAACTTTGTTATAATCGTTAAACGTTAATTCATATTCTAATCTATCACCAAGCCCCGCTTGATAAAATGGCATATGACTTTCTAACATTTCAAAGTCCAGTGGAATACAAAATCTATTTCCATAAGCTGCTGCTATAGCTTCATCTTCGGTGTCTGCGGAAGCATCTCCCGCACCAACTCTATGTTTTAGCATGTTTGATTTACCAATACCTTGGTAAGCTATGTTTACTCGTTCAGTATGGCTTTTCCATAAATCTACATAACAATGATATATATCACTGTCATCTATTGACATGACTTCGTTGCCACTTATTCTTATTGTCATTTTTTTCACAATTGTTCTACCCAGATTCTGGAATAGAGTAGCGTTGGCGTCTGTTCTGCTTTTAAGTTCTATTTCAAAGGCAAGACGAGCAGTACGAGGAACTATCACATCATTAGTACTTAGGTTGGGAAATCTTACAAGCAGTTGCTGGTTTCGGTCTATTGTTGATGGATTATTAGTTATTACTACACTTGTTTAGCACCATGAGGTTCTCTTAGTTTTCTATGAGGGCTGAGTTTGTTTCCGTAAGCCGACATTGTTTTTATTTTTTAAATATATTTTTTAAAATTAAATAAAATAAACAATGGCTGAAGGAGGATTTGAAAATCCTGCGTTCGATCCAGATATTGAAGATGTGGATGAAGAAGACGAGGCCTGGATACGTGAATTACTCGATGACGAACTAGAATTTACACAACCTGGCTCAGAATTTCAGAGACAAATTGTAAATGAAAATAATCATATTGATCAGCTTCAAGAAGAAGATAAAACAGAAGAACAACTAACACAAAAAAAGTTGTTAGTAGATCAATTGTTTACTGAAGTTAATGCTGAGATCAGCGGAATTGATTATAAAGATGATTTCAGAGCGGATGAGGATGAAAACGGTAGAACAATGTTATATGCAGTTCAGTTGGGAACGGATGATGTTCCACTTACCTATTATAAGGGAAATAATCCAAACGAACCAATCAAGTTTTATGCGCTGGACACTCTACTTAGAAAACATGGCATTGACTTCATAAAAAATAATTTAAAAATATATGATTATTTAGCCCCACGTGAAAGAAAGGCTCAGGGTAGGGCAGAATTAGCAGCCTTGGCAAAAATAGGAGATACCCTCACAAAAGCAGGAGAAGATATACCAATGCAAATTTTTTCAACAACTGAAGATGTACAAAATACAGCAGATGAGGTAAATATAATTGAGAGTTATTTGAGTAATGTAATAGATGAAACTCATCCTAAAACTGCTGTTCAAACACAAACAGAAGGTCTAACAATGCGAGAGTTACAAGGTTTAGACAAGGTATTGCAAAGCTCCCGTGGAGAACTTACTAATAATCTCTCAAAGCTCACTGAGCTTGATAAAGACATAACAAAAGAAAAACAAAAATTAGAACAGGTTAGCAGCCCCGGGCAGGAGGATGAGTTTCAACAAGAGCGCATACGTGACAGAATAAAAAACTTAGAAGATGAAAAAAGTGCACGACTTGAAGCGGCGAGTAAAAACAAAGAAGCATTACGCAGTCAAATAAACAGGATAAAAGAAACTATAAATAAGTTAAAAAAAGACACAACATTGGGTGAGAGAATCAAAACCTTGTTTAGGGAGCAAGGTATTACTATTGTTAGTATTTTGACTGCCTTTGGTATGATTATTGGGGTATTAGTTGATGCCATTATTCCTACATCAAGTGCTAATCCAACTCCAACTCCAAAGCCTGATCCATCAAGTGTAAAAGATTGGATAAAAAAACAACTATTTAATCTTGGTAAACTTCTTGCCAACCTAGCTGGTAAAGCTGCTGCAGCACTTCCAGGAGTTATTGGTGCAATAGTATCATGGCTTTTATCTGCAACAGGTAAAGTTATTAATTGGCTTGGTAACAATCTATGGGCTTTGCTTGTGTTTGTTTCCGGTTTGTTGTATGTGGCAGCCAAAAAGTGGTTAAGTAAATCTCGTAAATAAGTAATGCAGCAAGACCTATTACTATAGTACCAACAATTATAGTTGTTTTGTTATCTTCGTGTTCAATCGCTATTTTTTGTATTTCTGGTAGGTTTTATGTATTGATGATTTATCAAAGTCAGAATGTTCCGGTAAAAATTTCTTTGTTGTGGTGCCTTGAAAAGGTTGAATATTTTTTGGTGGCACTGGTTTTACATTTACATCATTATTCAATCCTAATGCTTGTGCATCGGTTGCTATTACAATTTCATTATTGTAGTCTTGTATTATTCCGATTCTTAATTCCATGTCACTCGGAGACATATACAATCCACTTCCATAGACAAAATTTACTTTACTTCTTGCATATTTTAAGGTGTTTTCATATCTTGAAATTTGACTGGGCGAGTCGATGGGGCTATTTATTGCGTCCTCTACATTTGCTAAAAATTGTTTCTGTGCATTTAAATGCTGTTCCAGTTCCAAGTATATCTGTTCTTGTTTGTGATTGTGAGCCAAGAATTGCCCAGCAGTATATTCTTATGCTGTCATTGATTCTTTCTACTCCAGCTCTTGTAAATCCA
Organism: Cyrtodaria siliqua; assembly: GCA_037043455.1. NCBI lineage: Eukaryota > Metazoa > Mollusca > Bivalvia > Adapedonta > Hiatellidae > Cyrtodaria > Cyrtodaria siliqua. The sequence goes on from JAWPHD010003749.1 coordinate 46,387, forward strand.
GATGAACAATCTAGTATAAAAGTAGACCAACTATTGTCAGCCTCAGATCCTTGTGCAATGTAATCAATGTGATATGTTTTATCACTCTCATAGACTGTGAAACTCATCGTTTTGTTGTCGTATACAGTATTTACCAAAGGATGATAACCAATATTTGTCCAGTAATTATAAATTGTTCCTAGACCATCATTATAGCTTTGTTTCTGTCTCCAGTCTGAATTTAAGTCAACTTTAAACTCCTTGCATATTCTCTCGTATGCGTTTCGGTTATATGTGTTACTAAATGCATTCCAATTTGAGTCTTGCGGCATTGCTACACTCATCTCAAATAATATTCTTCTGACTTGGTAATAGACATGAAATCGAAATAACGAACCAACCAGAGTATCAGCTTTTAGATGATTGTTAAAATCAATACCACATCCAGTTGTCGCACACCAAATAGCAAAGTTTAACTCATTCTGCCAAAATAACATCCAATCTGTTCCCCAGCGTTGGACTATAGCATCTGATTTGACGTATGGAAGTTTGTATTTTTCAAAGACATTGGAAAATGATGCTTTAAAGGATTTACCGTCTGATGTAATGACTAAGTTTTGATTTATTATATCTATCACTTTCTTGCTAAAAGTATTTGAATAGTGAGTATCTTGGTTATATTTGAATTCTTTAGAAATCATTTTTATTTGTGTTTTTATATATATATATTAAAAAAATGTTTCATACAATTTCAAACATAGACAACTCTATTAATTTACAACAGTATATCGATAATAGAGATGGAACTAAGCGCGTTGGATTAAAAAGTTTTACATACACTATCGGTTGGATAAATATTATTCATGAAACCATAAAGACACGAAACCCAGATAAAACAGAACATTTACCAGGTGGACTCTATAACTTTCAAGACTTGGTAGAAAATTTTAAAAAGCTAAATGAAAAGATTATTTTGGACAGTATTGTCCAAATTGATGCAGCCATTATACATACGCCAATAGAGACACGAATGTCAAGCGATCTTCCAAAAATGCTGGGATTCAAGGACAGAAAATGGTTGACAGGTACTAATATGGGAGATTACCCAATTAATTTAGCTCCTTATAAACAGCTATATGTTCATCTGGAAAAAGTTAATACGAGTAGTAATTATTTCAATGGTAAGCCAAGCACTATTATAGGTGTTGTACCTGTAGTAAATAAGCAGTTTGGAGATATAGTATATACAAGTTTTTATCCTGAATATCACTGTCTTATGAATGGTGCAATTTCTGAATTGAAAATAGAAGTCAGAGATGAGTATGGCTACAAAATAGATAATCACGGTTTGCCTTTGAGTTGTGTTTTAGAAATTATTTAAAAAATATATTTTTATAAAAAAAAACAATGAGTATATTTGGACCAACAAGACCTAAAAAAACAGAAGACTTAGAGGCTTTGATAAATGATGTTCAAAATTTATATAGGCGAGTTGTGCCTTTTGTTGACCAGTTTAATCATTTTAAAAATATATTTGATAATCTTAAATATGGAATTATAACAATATTTGCAGAGGCTAAGGGCCCACTTGTGTTGAATAGAATACTCTCATTTGGTAATGGTGGAGCAGAATCAAATGTGGGGCATGTAATGACACGCCGTAGACGGATTATGGGAATAGGTTTAGCATGTGAACGATTAGTTGGTGACGTATCTGTAATAGTTTCGGTCAATGGTGTTGAACAACCAAATTATGGCATAACGCTTCACATCATCCCACGCAATCATGATAACTTTGATAAACCTTTAGAGATTGGTGCTGGTTCTGTTGTTAACTTTGTATGCAAGATTGCCAACGCTACCGCTGTAAATACGGTGGCATCATTATTAATTGAATTAATTTAATTTAATTCTACGAGCTGGCTTGATTTTTGCATCAACAAAAAATATATTATATACAAAATTGTATAACAGTATGATAATTAGTGTACTGGGTATTGAGAGCTTGCCTTAAAAATGTGTTTAATAATTTAATATTAAAAATTTAGTCTTTGAACTATTTTTTTTTAAAAAATATAATGTTATAATTATATGATGAAAAAAAATGGAAGAACAAGAATCAGACATGGAATCGGAGCCGGAAAAAATTATACCAATACCAGTAGAGTATGAACCTGTAGTGCTAGAGGAAGTATGGGATTATGTTTACAAGTGTGTTAGGAAATGGGATATTTTTGAAGACTACAAGTGGTCAACATTATCTGTTATTATATTACTATTTATACCGCAGTGCTCGTAACAACAATTATAGGTTTGTTTGAAACTCTTACCCCATCCGCCTGGTTAATATTACCATGAGGAGTCTTGAAAGTAACAAAGATTGAAAACTTAACCAAATCACGTTGCTTAAAATCCTGTCCGGTTGCTACCGCTGTAAATACGGTGGCATCATTATTAATTGAATTAATTTAATTTTTTATTTATTAATAAAATAATGAAGCAACCGACAGCACCAAGTATATATCCTGAGTTGCCAGTGGAAGACGGACAAAATTATAGATTACAAAAGATTTCAGAGATTGAAAAAAAGGTAATTACAGAACGAGATATACGTCAGTCACTTTATAAAAAATATAAACGTGGTATCAATATTACAGATGGAATTGACACTACCTTAATATCTGCAGGTGTTATTATGGCTGGGATTGGATTTGTTGTTCCAGTTTTGTTACCTTTAGAAATAGCAGCAATAGTATGTGGAGCTACAGGTGTTTGTATTAATTTTATCAGACGCAAGCTTAATGCAAAAGCTCAAAAACATCATGAAATAAAAACTTTGGCAGAGGCTAAGTTAAATAGAATAAAGCAGTTAATATCAAAAGCGTTAAGTGATGCACAAATATCTGATCAAGAGTTTAAGATGATTTTAGATGAGTTAGATAAATATTATAGTTTAAAACAGGACACCAAACAAAAAAAGGCTGAAATAAGTGAAGTTCAAAAAACAGAACTACTAGAGCAGGGAAGAAAGGAAGCAATGGCAACCTTGCAAAAAGTGTATCATAAATTGTTTTAGTAATGTGTATGAGTACGATCCACCACCTTTGTATTCAAGATCGAAATATTGTTAATTTGAATGTAATTTTTATAACAAATCAACAAATTTGTTTTGTATTAAATAAACATTTTATAATTTTGATAACTTATAAAAAAAATTAAACTTGCAATCTTCACTACCCCTATTTTAAAAAAGTTTTAATAAATCAAGTTCATAGTGATTTATTATATAGGTATTATAGGGGTTTTCTGTTGTAATTTGAGGCGAAACGGAGTGAAAATCATTGACCTAAGGATCATTTATGTGAGGTTTGCTCCAAACTGACCAAACGGTTTTGGAGAATACGATTTTTTAAAGATTTCCCTATATTATTCTATGTAAAACTATGACCCCCGGGGTGGGGCAAGATTTGACCCCAGGGTTATCATTTGATTTTTTTTTTGTAGAGGACTATGTATAAGTTAATGCTACATGCAGTATAAGAGAGATCTACATATTAAGCTTTTAGAGAAGAAGAGTTTTTAAATTCCCTATATAATTCTATGTAAAACATGTAAAATCTCCATACAAACTTTGGAACCACGGGGACTGAACAGCCACTTTTAACACTAGGAACTTTGTTTGTAAAAATTTGGTAGTCTAGGAGTTGGTGATGATTTATAAATAAAAACCGTCAAAATCTATTCAGCGGTTCTTGAGAATATGATTTTTAAGGTTTTGACCATGTATGGTAATGGCGGCCATCTTGGATGTAGCATTGACCTAATTTGTAAAACTTTGGAAGGCATTTACCTCAGTATCATTCAAGTGAAATTTGGTCAAAAAGTTAATTAAGCAAGAGCTAACGGACGACGGACGGACGGACGACGGACAAAAAGCAGTCACACTTGCTCACTTCGAGCCTTCGGCTAAGGTGAGCTAAACAGGCCAGATATAACATAATGGGGATGAGTTTGGTATAGCATAGTAATGCAAGGACTTCAACGAGTTAGTTGTTTTATGTTTTATAGTCTTATGTGGAGATGTAGCGTTACCTTCAACGTCCAAGTTATCTCCTCCAAACGGCTCTAATCGCATGGCGATTTCTTGAAGAATGATTCCGAAGGAATATACATCGCCTTTTTGTGAAAATCCCGTCATACCGTCATTTAGGTGTTCAGGAGCGGTCCAGAGAAGCTCTGTAAAAGTTTATGGTAAATGTTGGTTTTTAATATTAATACAATATACTAGTATACCATATCGGTATAATGTGTCATTATATAATTATCAGTATAATCACAGGCCTAATAACAAATAGATAGGAAACTGTGAAGTGTATCTACTGGCACAGTGCGGAAATTTCACAAAGTATTGCCCATTTTTTAAACAAGTATATCACGAAGAGTTTTATGCATATACGTTTCATTTTTGTCAAAAAACATTTCTCTTTCTAATGATGATATTTTCCTTACTTTAACATTTTAAGCAAAAATTTAGTTTGACGGGAAGTTTCACTACCTCAGTTTTTAAGGGAAAAGACAATATTGATATGTTTACACTTAAACAGATTTTTATATTATATTCTTATTTTGAAAATAAAATAAATTACTACAATCCCAATTTACTATTGCTTATGAATCTACTGAATGTACTCTCATCAAAATCACTCGTTTTTGAGAGAGGAGTTCAGGGAAAAGTGCCACGTGATATCGTTTGGCTTCTTCATTGGTTCAGACAGGAAGTTTCTGTTTGTTATTAGGCTGTGCTATAACTTATCAGTATAATGTATTAGTATAATATCAGTACTATAAATAATACCAAACTGATTCGCTGTTTAATGTATCATTAGTAATGTAACGGTATTTATAATGAGCACAATAAATTTAGCGCATAAAATGCATGTCATGTCCATAGACGAGATACAAATCCGTGTATGTTTGGGGTCAATGATAAAGTGACAAAGATATGACCAATAATGATTCTATAACAATGTTATCTTTGAATAAAGACGGAGATAAAAATAAGGCAAATACGATGGGAACATGCTTTTATAGGTTATCGAAAATCGTTCAATGAAAAGGGAGGTAATTTTAAAATTACGAATTTTGGAATGTTTTTGTTTTAAAATAACAATCGTTTTTGAAAACATTCCAGCGGTTTTTAAACAATGACAGAATGGACAATTCTTGTCAATGCCAAACATTAAATTGTTTCAAAGCAGTAATGAGTTGTTTTTAATGTATGGGAGGTAACTCTTATACGTCGCTTATAAAATAATAAAATAACACATTTCCTTTTTTGAAAATCATACCCTCACCTAGCATTTCAAATGGTTTCAAACAATTTGATCAAGGATCATATGTTTAATCTATATCCCTTAAAAATATTGTTAAATCTCTTTTTGTTCAGTATATTAAACGTTTTATTCTGTAACATATAGAGTTTAATAACCAGTGTTTTTGAGATACGGGAAATATCTCCCTCGGTAGAGAAATGGCCCCGATATAAGAACGAGTGCGGATCACGAGTTCTTATATCGGGGCAATTTCTCTACCGAGGGAGATATTTTCAGGATCTCAAAAACGCTGGTTATTAAACTATATATTACATAATTTAAAATGATAGTTTATTAATATTTCTAATGATTCACGCCTTTTTACACCAGTTTGCACGAGATCGCCAAGACGACGTTACGTCATCCAAGACGACGTTACGTCATACAAACAAAACAAGTGTAACCGGAACTCTTCGTTAATTTCCGTAATCGTTATTTCCTAGTGGCGGAATCTGACGAGGACGTCCGTAAAACAATCGGAACGTCATTTGGCATTTCCGCCACTGACGGAAAAGGCCGAGCAATGTTCCGTACTGGAGTGGGAGATATTTCCTAGTAGAGCAAACGAGTAGATACAGCTTTTCTATTCCCAGTATTTCCTATATAATCAGAGACAATTATGTAATATAATTGTATATTCTGTGTATAATTGACAGTGGGCAGTTTAATACATAAATAATTAATATAATTAAGCATAAGATATTCTACAGAAATACATGTGACGCCAATGCTACAAATCACGTTATTGCATTTTTATATAGTTTTGATGCGGCCTTTATCAATAATTTTGTATTAATGATCGGAGTGGTTCAGTATTGCTTGTGCGGGTTAATTGCATCTCTGACATATATTTACCGTCGATTACGATCAAATGAAAGAAGTTTAAACGAAATAATGGAGTTCAGCATTACCATGCTCGAAAATGATCGATCAAATAATTCTGAACAAGTTCGACACTTGTATGATTCACTCAGTTTTTAAAACAAATGCCGAATGTTTTCTTTAAGACTGGCTAAATAGTATATGCTTATTAATACATACTGAACAATGAATCCATTGTAAGCAAGATAGAAAAGTTTCAGACCCTGTGTTATTGAGTTTTGTTCACGAGAGGTAATATAAGGTGCAACACCTCTCACGGTCACTAACACCGGCTTAAAGTAGCTATCCCGCCAAAACAGCCAGATTTAAAAACAGATCTACAGCGTTTGTACTTACTGACGACGAGGTTTATATATAACTTACATATTTTGAGAATCCAAACTCTGTTAGAAAAACTGTACTTTTAAACGGCAAATATGCATTATTACATGACCTCAACACCTGGATAGAAATTTGGTAAACTTCTTCTTAAAGCTACAGAGTAATAACTCATGAATATGAATGAGTCACCTGTGAAGTAATTTCAAATCGACGAACACCCCCAATAGTCGGTATATAAACAGAAATCAATGTGTAAAATATCACATTTTTATTTAGCCTTCGTACAGGTAACATCGATAAATATACGGCTTCAGAATAAATGTGATAAAAAAGTACTTGCGCCTTTAAGTGTCGATGGCCGTACGTTTAACCACTAGATCACAGCTATTTATTGGTATGTTCTAGTTTTATTAACACTAAACAGGCATTACGTAATAACTATCGCGCACACAAACTCATCAAGCGATAAATAACAAGTCCAGATATGGTTGTTTTAAGGCGGAATATTTGTTTCATATTGATAACATATAGTAGTACACCAGGCAATGCTAATTTACACGTCCGACAAGATGGACTATATAAATATGTTATTTTCCTCATAATAAATGGTAGCTTGTATACCATTTTATTAAGAAGCGTTATAGCTCAGTGGGATAGAGCATCTGACTTGAAATCAGAAGGTCGTGTGTTAGATTCGCGAAAGAGGCAATTTGTTTTCTTCTGTAAATCAGAATGTTACCGGTATACATATACGATGTGCACTGGTCGATGTCTATACAATAAATGATGACCTGCCTTATATTTGCTCTATTAAATACCCGATTTTGATATGAGCTGGTGAATATGAAGTTACAAATAAAGACACGTCCACAAAGAATAAATCGTAGCTTTAAGAGTAATATTTCCGTTATTTGGCGGATTAGTTCCTTTAAGCGGTATTCTACTTTAAAGCCACACATATTGGGATTGATGATTACAAAGACGAGTAATATAACACAACTGATTTGTAGTCGGGGCGACTTTTTACAGCCGGCACACAGCACTAAACTAACGCTAGTGTAAAACGTTAAGGGTTATTTCCCCTTTTGTGTATTCTCATTGAGGTTGCATTTGAAAAAGATAAACTCAAATAATCTTGGATATTTTTTACATGAAACTTCCAGTTTAGTATGTTTACACGTTTATTTAGGCAGTGCTACCTTTGAATTATAAATACATACTTGATAAATATGTGAATTAGTCAAAACACACATGACCTTGACACATGACCTTGAGTTTGACATAAGCTGAGTAGAGACCAATGCACACTTTTATTTCGTATTTATAATTCAAGGCTAGCACTGCCTAGAAAAATATGTAAACATATTATACTGAAAGTGTCATGCAAAAATAGCAAGATTATCTGAGTTCTAATTTGTATCGTTTTCAGAGGCAATCTCAGTGGGATTACATAAAAGGGGACATGACGCTTATATGCAATAGTTAACGAAGTGTTTTTAAGCCTATAACCTAGGCGATTATGCAAACAAATTAATTGGAGATAATGGTACTTTTCACGCTATGGCAAATTAAATATTTCTATTTAATATCACGAATCTCACACGGAACTAATGCACGTTTTCCCCGTGACTAGTTTAGCTGAATGTCGTACAGGGTATCCTACCAGAGTATACCCTCCAAATACACCCCCACCCCACTCCCCCCTAGTCAGCGGACGTTTTCTTCTCTGTTCAAACATAGAGTACAACATAATAGTAACTTAAGACCGACCGATGTTAAGCAGTGTCAATTCCAAAGTACTCTTGGCGTATACTATAATTTAACGAGACAGAGTCCAATGAAGGTCAGTTTGTAGAGACAGGCTTTTCTGGTATAATATCATTTACGACATAGAACCATCCAGCTCTAGTTTAAACCATTGCTAACTTACTTCCGTAGTTGAATGTTCTAGCAGCTATATGTTTCTTTCTTTCTTCCTCTCTGTCTTTATTGATAACACTTCTTGGTCCGTAGTCGGTGAGTTTGAGGGCAAAGCGACTGTCTATGACACAGTTGTTGCTGGACAGTCGACTATGGACGTGAATATGACTGGAGTGGAGGTAGCACATACCCTGATAAACGAAACACAAAATGTGATAAACAAGAACTGGACGTCCGTTATCTCCAACCGTCCATGCTGTCTTCACGAATCTCATTTTGCAAAGTTTTAGTATCAGCTAGCAGGATGATGGGTGTTATCATTGAGCGCATATCAATTTATAAATAGAATACCAAGTATTTCGCCGGTGCACGATGAAAACTATTGTTTTAGGTGCATATTTCTGCATTTTGATAATCTTTATATAAGTTATATATAACTGGTAGTGATATATTTAGTGGCAAATTAAAATATTGAAAATCGGAAGATACATAGTTTAGTTTAAACATATCTGTTTTATATTGATCATGAAACAAGTTATTGCAATTTATAATAATCACAACAACATCAAGAACAAACTCTATATTCTTCCGCAGCACCAAATACAACAACAACAACAACGATAATAACCTTGATGATGTCATAGACGAGAGAATATCTGAACGCCAAGTCCAGCTCTATACTGTCATTCTGCAGCAACAACAACAACGATAACAACCTTGATAATGTCATAGATGAGAGAATATCTGAGCGCCCAGTCCAGTTCTATACTGTCATTCTGTAGCAACAACAACAACGATAATAACCTTGATGTGAGAATATCTGAGCGCCCAGTCCAGCTCTATACTGTCATTCTGTAGCAACAACAACAACGATAACAACCTTGATGATGTCATAGATGAGAGAATAGCTGAACGCCCAGTCCAGTTCTATACTGTCATTCTGGAGCAACAACAACAACGATAATAACCTTGATAATGTCATAGATGAGAGAATAGCTGAACGCCCAGTCCAGTTCTATACTGTCATTCTGCAGCAACAACAACAACAACGATAATAACCTTGATGATGTCATAGACGATAGAATATCTGAACGCCCAGTCCAGCACTATACTGTCATTCTGCAGCAACATCCAAAACAACGACCCTAACCTAGATGGTGTCACAGAAGAGAGAATATATAAAAGCCCAGTCCATTTCTATTCTGTCATTCTGCAGCGTCGTCAAAACAACAACAACAACAACGACGACAATAACATTGATGATGTCATAGATTATAGAATATCTGAACGTCCAGTCCAGTTCTATTCTGTCATTCTGCAGCAACACCAAAACAAACAACAACAGCAACGACGACGACGACGACAACACCAACAATAACATTGAGGATGTCATAGATTAGAGAATGTCTGAGTTGTTTGTTTGTTTTACGTCATTTTTAGCACATGTTAGGTTATACATGACGGTCTTTTTTGTAAGGGTCATTCTGCATCAACACCAAAACAACAACCACAACAACAACAATAACCTTGATGATGTCATTTATGAGAGAATATCTAAACGCCCAGTCCAGTTCTATACTGTCATTTTGCAGCATGTCCTGTAAGTATAAATTAAGATGTGGGTGGTCAAGAAATGTGTAGATTCATTATTTCAAATTTTACAAATATTGTATTAATGGATGATCAAGACACTGTGTAGATTCACTATTTCAAATGTTACAAATAGTGTATTAACAGTAAAGGGGCCTGTGAAGCACTTGAACAATCTTGAAGACATTATGTCTGCATTAACAACCGTCGTATTTTAATAGAACACACATTAAATACCACACGTGCATAAATATGAATATAACTCACCAAAAAGGAGACTATAAATCCGATCGATTATTTTTTTGTTACCCACTCTAACTTTTTAATACATGTTTGGTATTTACATTCTCCGCTCTCCGATGATATCGTTCCGTTTTCGAAAACTTAGCTCCGTCCAAATCATGACACACATACACGCACACACGCACACACACACACACACAAACACACAAACACACGAACTCACGCACGCACGCACGCACGCACACACACAACCGCCATACACGATAACTGGAAATAGTCATGTGTGTATTGTGGTTAGTGGTTACGTTTCAAAATACGGTAAAGTGCGTATTTATAGAAAGCCTCGGCTGCCTTCTGTTGACCTTTTGCATTTTGTGCAGTACGCTTTCTAAGTTGTCCTGTGCATTTTCTAAGTTGTGATGTGCATTTAGTAAGTTATTATGTGCATTTAGTAAGTTGTTATGTGCATTTACTAAGTTGTCATGTGCATTTTCCAAGTTGTTATGTGCATTTTCTAAGTTGTTATGTGCATTTCGTAGCTTGTTATGTGAATATTCTAAGTTGTCTTGTGCAATTTCTAAGTTGTTATGTGCATTTCGTAAGTTGTTATGTGCATTTCGTAAGTTGTTATGTGCATTTATTAAGTTGTGTTGTGCATTTTCTAAGTTGTTATGTGCGTTTCGTAAGTTGTTATGTACATTAAGTAAGTTGTTGTGCATTTCGTAGGTTGTTATGTGCATATTTTAAGTTGTCTTCTGCATTTACTAAGTTGTTATGTGCATTTCGTAAGTTGTTATGTGCATTTTGTAGGTTGTTATGTACATATTCTAAGTTGTCTTGTGCATTTTCTTAGTTGTTATGTGCATTTCGTAAGTTGTTATGTGCATTTTTTAAGTTGTCATGTGCATTTTCTAAGTTGTTATGTGCATTTTTTAAGTTGTCATGTGCATTTCATAAGTTGTTATGCACATTTCGTAAGTTGTCTTGTGCAAACTACAAGTCGTCGTTAAGTAGACTTTTTATCGGAATAAGTTTTGAAGGAAACACCGGTAGAAATGGCGGCTCCAGGAGCGGACGCTATGCTTTGCTTAATTAAAAGAAATTGGGCTAGGTACATTTTACAATAAATTCTTAGAACATTGATTTCAAAATGTGTAAGGGATTGTCTAACGTAGAGTTAATAAATCCTGGTCTGAAAAAAAGAAAAAGAAAAAGAAAAAAGAAAAATAAATAAATAAAAAATAACGTGTTATTTGTTTGTCTTTGTGTGTAGTCCTAAGGTTTATAGCCCCTCCATATTTTAACCAATAGGACGTCCTAAAGGTATATGTTCAATAGAGTCTGGACTTCACGTGTTATTTGTTGAAAACAAACATATTTTAAGTACTCTGGGACTTTTTTTCAGGAAAACTTAAAATATGTTTGTTTTCAACAAATAGCACGTTAATATTACTTTTATTTAAATATATTTTTCAATGTATTATCATTATTATTTGTTAGTTCCCAACACTGATGGGTAGGGGCTACGTGGGGTCGTCTTCTCCCTCCTCCCTTCCCCATTTCTCCCTTCTCCCTCCCTTATCTCCCTTCTCCGCCCCCTCTTCTCTCTTCTCTCTCAGAGTACTGATAAACAAGGGATGTAATCCATAAAAGTATCTATCGTGGAGACAGAACGTGTACGGCAGACAAGATAATGGTAAATTAAGGATTTTGATAGGATATAGACAGACTGTTTTACCCAAAACGACTCTCAAACAATGATAATTCTTCATCATTTTTTTTTTTACAAACTTGCTATTTTAAAAACCTCACACCCCTTTCTCTCCCGACCCCCGTCCTCTTGTCTTCCAACCCCCACACCCTTGTCTCCCGGCCCCCGCCCCTTATATTCCGTACCCACGCCCACCTGTACCACACCTCCTGATACTGCCACCTGTGACCCGATCTATTGTTTTCAGACCAAGATTTATTAAGTCCACGTCAGACAATCCCTTACACATTTTGAAATCAATTTTCTGTTCTAAGAAATTATTGTATAATGTACCTAGCCCTATTTTTTTAAAATAGGCAGAGCATAGCGTTCGCTCCTGGAGCCGCCATTTTTACCAGTGTTTCCTTCAAAACCTATTCCGATAAAGACGACTTGTAGTTTGCACAAGACAACTTACGAAATGCACATAACAACTTACGAAATGCACATAACAACTTAGCAAATGCACAAGACGACTTGCAAAATGCACATAACAACTTAGAAAAACCAAAGGACAACTTTGAAAATGCACATGACAACATAGAAAATGCACATAACAACTTACTAAATGCACATAACAACTTACGAAATGCACATAACAACTTAGAAAATGCACAAGACAACTTAGAATAAACACATAACAACCTACTAAATGCACATAACAACTTACGAAATGCACATAACAACTTAGGAAATACACAAGACAACTTAGAATATGCACATAACAACCTACGAAATGCACATAACAACTTACCAAATGTACATAACAACTTACAAAACGCACATAACAATTTAGAAAATGCACAAGACAACTTAAAAAATGCACATAATAACTTACGAAATGCACATAACAACTTAAAAAATGCACAAGACAACTTAGAATATGCACATAACAACCTACAAAATGCACATAACAACTTACTAAATGTACATAACAACTTACGAAACGCACATAACAACTTCGAATATGCACATAACAACTTACGAAATGCACATAACAACTTAGAAAATGCACAAGACAACTTAGAATATGCACATAACAACTTACGAAAAGCACATACCAACTTAGGAAATGCACATAACAACTTAGAATATGCACATGACAACTTAAACAATGCACAGGACAACTTAAATAATGCACATCACAATTTAAACAATGCACATCACAGCCTACGAAATGCACATAACAACTTAAAAAATGCACATAACAACTTACGAAATGCACAACTTAGAAAATGCACATACCAACTTAGCAAATGCACAAGACGACTTGCAAAATGCACATAACAACTTAGAAAATGCACAGGACAACTTAGAAAATGCACATGACAACATAGAAAATGCACATAACAACTTATTAAATGCACATAACAACTTACGAAATGCACATAACAACTTAGACAATGCACAGGACAACTTAGAAAATGCACATAACAATTTACGAAATTCACATCACAACTTAGAAAATGCACATAACAACTTAGAAAATGCACAAAACGACTTACAAAGCGTACTGCACAAAAAGCAAAAGGCCATCAGAAGGCAGCCGAGACTCTCCATACGTATGTGGGTCGTTAATGGGTCCTACATATAGTTCAAAGCCAAGGACTATGGTAGCTTCGTACTATCATAAGAGCTATGATTCTCACGACTTACCGTCAGTTGTTTAAGCGATGCTTTTTATATTATTAAAACAATACTGCGGTGACCTTACCTACGGTTGTTTACAGCAACATACTCGCATGCTTGTCAAAGGTCAAAGTTGCTCTTTGATATTCATTTCAGTCAGCTGGCAATTTACGAGCTGCTGATTAGTTTATTGCGTTGTGGTAACTTATACAAAAAAACTTCTTTTTTTTCTGTGTTTCTCTGTTTGCTTGACAATCCCTCCGAGGTTTGGATTCCAGATTGAATTTTGCTCTAATCTGCTTTGTTAACGTTTGCGTACTTACAGTTAATCTAAAACATAAGCAGTATACTTTAGGGCATATATTGATCATATTGTAATAAAACTAATTTTCAAAGAAACCTGCTTTGTTCATATTTCTACATGTAGGTCGAATAAGGAATAATAATATACATATCGTATCGTGTAATTTATTGTGTGTGTGTGTGTTGGTGGAGAGAAAACAATTTAGGGGAACTTGCAATGAACATAATAACCTGTAAACTCCCACGTGGGCAATACTCGATCAGAATACACATGTGATCTGGATCAAAACACGCTCCTACAAACTTGGCCAGGTTAGCATGAGACGCCATCTGCAGCTGTAAAGAAGAGAAACCCCGAATTAGGTACCTCAGAGCACACATACAGCATTATACGGTATGGTTGGTTGAATAGTGTTTTACGTCATTTCCCGCAATTTGTTTCCCACTTTTTTTCTGGGTATCACCAGTACTGTATACCTCTCGCCATCAGCAAGAATTTCTCACAAAAAATCCGGATTGTCTACACCATTTTATTCAATCTCTATCCAGAGTTGTCGTTCCTTGCATAAACATGAATCACTGTCAATGTCTCATCAAATACCAAGAATCTTGGCAAACGATGAAAAACGGTGGAAATACAAAATTTCTTGATTGCACTTATATTTTTCTGAATTAACTTTATATGAAATGCTTAAATTACAAAGAAAACAATTTTTCGGCTTGAATGTTTTAAATATAAATTATGCTCAGAATTGTATTGCGGTAGAATAAAGGTTTGTACTTTGGCATATCACTCCGCCGTCAGAGAATCAAAATACGCACCACCAAATCTTTCCCATGGGGTAACAGTACAGCATTTTGCTTACCAGCCCTTTCCAGTATCCCATAGCTCTTAATAACCTACCTTAAATTAAATTACTAACTTAAAATATATATAAAAATGCAGAAAATCTCTCGTGTTTCTTTCGACTATTTATAATCAGTCGATAGTTGGTGGTGTCACGTTGTTGAAGTTCTGTTCGCCAGTTTTATATTTTAGCAATGGTCATGTGACACATTATAATGTGATCGCAGGCTACCTTCTTAGACGTTGACAGAGGTCAATGTAATGACCTCTTTTTATTAGGAAACTCGTCAATATAATTATACATTTAAAGACACCAATAACATCTGACTGAGTACCTGAAATGCAGTCTCTTTCGTAGAGTTTCGTAGAATACATGTTCAAACAAGTTATGAATTGAATTGAATTGAATACAGTAGCCCATTTAGTAAAAATACTAATCTTCCATATGGCCCTCTTTACAAAGCAACATAGTAAATAAAATATATATTCAAGTTTATAGAAACACAACGAGAATTACAATACAAAATAGAAAAAAAAATGGTCACCAGAAATAAAATTCTATTTATTACATTTCTATGCGTGAAAGATCGGGATTTCTCAGTGCAAGAATATTCATAATCGCTTAATATTAATAACTCACTCAGAACACAATAATAACTTTCTTAGAACACAATAATAGGGGGCACTCCACAGTTTAATGTACAGTTCTCAAAAATCGAACCCATGACAAGCCCTTAGCCTGAATCCTTGAGCAAAAATAAATCACATCATCATTGTGTCATATATTTCTTAGAAGACAATAAAATTACACATGTTTCCATACCAAATAAAAGCATCAAAAAGCATTTTCTGTACAACTTTAGTCCCATTTCTTTAAGATTACCCCACCCCTCAAAACATGCTAAAAAAGCAATTTTAGCAATATTTCAAATGTCAATAAATAAAAAAAATGAATTTCCCTAAGCATATCAGGGTCATGTCTGCACTCATAATGCTCTTGCATATCAGGAAATGCTAAGTTTTACATACCTTCTCCGGCATTTTAAAAAGTTATTCCATGCTGATCTCCCCGCGAGTCAAAATCAGCCATTTTACCTACTTTTTGGAAGCTTTTGCTAGTTGAGCATTTTTCTATTTATAGCCTCCAAAAACCCCAAAGAATGCATATTCCAATACACCAAAATAAACTTAGAAGTAATCAAAACTGAAAACAACATCAAAAATGTGCTTCATAATTATTATAAATGCCGACCATGGACCTTAAAGATGCTTAGTTGATTTCTTTCTGATTTACACCATGGACATTCGTTCGAAACTGAGGAGTGCCCCAAATAACTAACGTTGCGACGTTGAGTCGTGACGTCAACAAAGTGTTGCTGACGTCGACGTCATCCGCCGATAACGTTCAATAAAGCGAATATTTGTTTGCAAAAACGTAATTTAAAATGTAATAAATAGATTATTTAACTACTGGGATCGATTATTGGTAATCCTTCACTTGATGGTAGACGTGCTTTGTTTTTTCACTCACTCGCGTGCGCTCGTTCCTGAAAAGAACCACAGGTCTATCATTCGTGAAGAATTTCCATATAATCGATCCCAGAAGTTAAATAATCTCTATATAATGATTCAATAACAAAATGTTAGCAAAAAAAAAAGAATTATATAGCACTAATTATTCATATAAACTTACGTTCAAGATCGTATACGCTATGAAAATTCATTCTAAATTACTGGCCTATAGTAGGACATATTTCTCGAGTTTTAAAAAGCTCCTTGTTTGGCTTATTGTTCTGGGCGCTTGTTTCAGACAAAGGTTTTTCTACAGTAGCTTGAGCAATTTAAATAATACGTACATCAATGTTATATCGCTGGAACTGATATTTTAGCGATAAATAAAAATACCTTAGTTTTGAAAATAGGTTGACAAATAAATAATTTACAGTATAAAATGTTTTTTTGATGAGCGCTTTTCGCATGTAAATTCTTGTTGGTGGGACAGCCGAAAGTTAAGAAATGTCATATAACTTCAGTTAGCGTTCATATTTTTCTATAAAACTTTCAGGCTCAATTTCAATTTACGCATATCCAACAATTTAAAAACATCTTTGTTTAAAAATTCTAAAAAAAATAATTTCAGGCCGCATTGGAAATGCCCCATCAAAAAGACTTATTTAGGTACGAGATGTTTTTTGTCTGAAAATTCAAAAAAAAAACGTTGGCTGAAACTAGCTCCCCAACCAATAGGAATCGTAAAGTTACTGTCACAACGAGAACTAAATACCCTTGTATTATAAGTTTATGGTCCTCTACCGATTTTGTTCGAGTAGTGACCATTCGGTTAAATTTGGCCCGCCTCAAGTTTCACATTTTTAACACAATTTTTCAGAAGGAAATAACTGTAAAATATTGTTCTCTAAAAACAAGAAACCGAAGAGCTCTCCTAAATTGCTAAAGCATTAGCCAAGTTTGTTCAAACAGTGACCATGGAGTCAAATTTCGCCCACAAATAGGCTTATGGTTTTACATTTACATCTATATAGAGAAATCTTTAAAATATTACTTCATGGGATGAACCGACTTATATTTTGTTTATAAAGTTAGCACTCCCTGAGTATATACGACTGGTTGATGTTTTTCTCTTCGTCAATGTCATCAGGTTTACTGTAGCGTCATTATTAAAACGAATCAAGGAATAATACTACACCGACCAAAAATATGAATAAAACGTCCAATTTGCCGTTTGAGGAAAAGTGACTCCGGCATTTCATTCGATATGATATCCGCTACTCTCCTTAATTAACGATAGCGCGGTATAGACGATCGCGCGGTATAAACGATAGCGCGGTATAGCGTTTCTGAAAACCAATTGATCAGATAACAACTCCTTTCTACAAAACCATTCTGTTATAATCATATTATGTCCTGTATATAGTCATAGACGTAGATTTTTGGAATTTGATGCCAATTACAGTGAAATTTGCTTAATTATATGAAACAACTTATAGAAATATAAAAAGATCGGACAGGGAAAGTAGCATTCAAGGAGGACAGTCAACCACAAAACACAGAAACAAACACGCAAACAGACAAACAAGAAGGCAAAAGTAATATTCAATGCAAACGACATCACAAACACAAAAGGGTTGACAATAGAGCTACCGCCTTGGAACGGTCAGTGGCAAAGTAGGCCACTGGGGGTTTAAACCGGTTCTAGGGTGCACCAAACCTCACACTTACCCTACTGTCATCCCATTAAAACAGGACAGCGTAAATAAAGAAAGCTGATCTTAAACAGATTCCCATTTCGTATAAGATTTATGAAACGAGCTATGAATTATTTAATTTTAACGAGCCTGTGGACCCTTAAAATATAATTCATAGCGAGTTTCATAAAGCTTATAATGATTAAATCTTATATTGAGAAGAGGGAGATCTTGATAAGAATAAGTTCATAGGTCGTAACACTATTTTTAGACGTTGACCCTATGAAGTTCCGAAATAAACTCGCATTCTGTATTCCCTCGCCACCGGATGGTGAGGGGAATGTAGCGTCCAAGCCCGTCTATCTCGAAAATGGTGTGTGTGTAACGACGTTATAGGTAACAATTCCGCCAAAAGTATCAACCGCCGCTAAATGTAACAAGACCTCGGTCTGAGGCCCACCGCGGCAAACCACATATGAAATATTCTATTAGATTTGTGCTTAAATGATGTCCACCAAACAACACTTCATATGACCAAGCTTCAAACAAATAAAAGCGAGGTAATCATTAAAGCTAAGATTCCTTTTATACGGAAGCGGCAAACGATATGCGGTATACGGCTGCGGCATTCGGCTGCGTTATGCGTCATACAAGAGTCCATATATACGGTAAACACTGCGTGTGTGGGTCTTTTTGCGGCAGCTCTTCAATTCTGTAATCCCCCATCCGAATTTTTATCCGTATGCCGGACGAATCGCTACATGGAGCGATTCAATTTGCCGCATACGCACACGTATAGAAAACCGCAGCCGCTTCAGGAGATAAGGCATCATGTTACTGCTTCAACATGCATTTCCATTTTTTACCGTATACCGCGTCACGCATACCGCTTCCGCTTCCGTATAAAATTTTAGTTAAGAAGTTAAGTTACTGAGGTTAAGTGGTTTAACCAGGGTGTAGTTTTGAGAAAATAATGCAAACAAAATATGACCTTGACCTTGGTATTTTTGTCATCCAGCGATGTCCACCAATGCCAACGATATCTAGAAATATACCCCCACTACCAGTCCCCCACCCCCATACCCCACACTACTGTTTGAGTAAAGATTGAGTGGAATGGGATTTTCATGATCAGGTAATGGTGGCCTTGACCTTTGACCTACTGACTTTAAAACCAAAAGAGGCCATATGTTCATCACAGGCAGTCCACCTATTAAGTTTCATGAGATTTGCTTCAGGAGGACAGGAGTTATGGAGCGGACAAGACTTTTCATTATCTGGTCCCGGTAATCTTGACCTTTGATCTACTGACCTCAAAATTAATAAGGGTTATCCTGTCACCACAAGCAGTTCACCTATGAGGTTTCATGACATTTGCTTCAGGAAAAGAGGAGTTATGGAGCAGACAAGGTTTATCATTATTGGGTGCCGGTGACCTTGACCTTTGACCTACTGAATCAAAATCGGAAGTGGCCGTCCTCTCACGACAGGCAGTTCACCTATGAAGTTTCATGAGATTTGAATCAGGGAGAAAGGAGTTATGGAGCGGACAAGGTTTTTCATTATCGGACTTTAACCTTTACTGACCTTTAACCTACTGACCTCAAAATCAATAGGGGCTATACTCTAACCATATCCAGTTCACCTATGAAGTTTCATGAGATTTTCCTATGGGAGAGAGGTGTTATGGTGAGAACAATGTTTTTCATTATCGGGTGCCGGTGACCTTGACCTTTGACCTACTGAACTCAAAATTGAGTTAATCTCTTACCACAGGCAGTCCACGAAGTTTTTTGAAATTTGCTTCAAGGGGAGAGGATTAATGGAGTGGACAAGGTTTTTCATTATCAGGTCATGGTGACTTTGACCTTTGACCCACTGGCCTCAAAATCAATGGGAGTCATTCTCCTATCACAGGCAGTCCACGCATGAAGTCTTATGAGATTTGCTTCAAGGATAGAGGAGTTATGGAGCGGACAATGTTGCGTCTACAGACAGACTGACAGACAGACAGGGTGCAACCAGTATACTCGCCTAAACTGCGTTTAGCGGGAGTATAACAATACATATGACCAAGTATCAAAGACATAAAGTGAGACAATCACATAAAGTTAACTGAGGCTAAGTTACCTAACCAAAGTCAAGTTAAGTTAAAGGGAATATAGCGACACAGCCAAACAATCTTTATTATTAAGAGTTCTGACTTGGAAAATGGTGAAAGAATTATCAAAATCGGATGATAAACAAAGAAGATATGATCGTTTGAAGGTTCTGTTGAAACGGATATGGAAGCCGCCATTTTTAGAGCTATGACATCACAGTTCTAAATGACCATATATGGAATATTGATTAATATGAAAAATTACTTATTTATATGGGAACGAATTAAAGTAACTGTATGAACATAATGAAGAATATGTATAACTAATGTCAATTCCAGTTAAGGAGTTTGAATTCATTTGTAGTGATTTGCCTTGCTTTAAATGATATTTATCAATATTCCATATATGATCATATGGAACTATGACGTCAATGTTTTCAAAAGGGCGGCTCCCATATACATTTTAGTACAACCTTCAAACGGTCATATCTTTTTTGTTTATCATCCGATTTTGATAATTCGTTCATCTTTTTGCAAGTTTTTTAGAACTCTCAATAAAACAGCAGTTTGGCTGTGTCGCTAAATTCCCTTTAAGTTAACAAAGAAATTGGAGTTATCAGAAAAAATTGACTGAGGTTAACTTACCTAACCAAATTGATAACTCAAAACGTGACCTTGACCTTGGTATTTTTTTCGTTCAGCAATGTCCACCAATGCCAACCATACATATGACCAAGTATCAAAGACGTTAGTTAGGCAATCACATAAAGTTAACTATGTGGGCGAGACAACAAGGTCAATGCTAAAGGTAACAACCTCCGCTAAAGGTAACAATTACCTCTACCGCTAAAGATAACAGCGCTTACGCCACAGGTGCCACAGTAACTAAAAAAGAACCCGTTTACTCAATTTTCATTGAAACTGTAGATGTTTTGAAAAAAAAGTTGTTACCTTTAGCGTCAGTATCGTTACCTTTAGCGGAAGAGGTGATTGTTACCTTTAGCGTTGAAATTGTTACCTTTAGTTGCGGTTGTTACCTTTAGCGGAATTGTTACCTTCAGCGGAATTACCTTCAGCGAAAGAGGTGATTGTTACCTTTAGCGGAATTGTTACCTTTATCGTCATTAAAGTGTGTTCAACTTCTCTTTCATTTTTTTCCAAGGGTTAGCAAGTTCATGAACAGTCTCAGTCAAACCAAGACTACAATATTCTTTGTATTTATCGTGTTCGACTATTTCCAAATTTCTCCTTTCATACTCTTTTTGGCTATGGTTCGATATGATGTCAATATGTGCATATCGATTAGGTGTAATCGTCCCTTTTTTCTTTAAATTTTGCTTATAAATACTTAAAAATGGCTTTCTAACCCATCAGCCACCGAGATTTCCACGGAAGGTTACGACGTTCGACAACATGGTTCCACCAAGGTACCACAATGTGCATATTGATTTGGTGTAAACATAGAACGTTGCATGACTGGAGTTACGGCCGTCTTGTCTTCAATTTTAACAAAAACAAATTGGCTTATCATGATTGTGGTCCATGAATGCTTCATTTCTATCATGACTGTGGTCCATGAATGCTTCATTTATATCATGATTGTGGTTCATGAATGCCTCATTTCTATCATGATTGTGGTCCATGAATGCTTCATTTCTATCATGATTGTGGTCCATGAATGCTTCGTTTCTATCATGATTGTGGTTCATGAATGCTTCGTTTCTATCATGATTGTGGTCCATGAATGCTTCATTTCTATCATGACTGTGGTCCATGAATGCTTCATTTCTATCATGACTGTGGTTCATGAATGTCTCATTTCTATCATGCTTGTGGTCTATGAATGCCTCATTTCTATCATGATTGTGGTCCATGAATGATTTGTTTCTATCATGATAGTGGTCCATGAATGCTTCATTTATATCATGACTGAGGTCCATGAATGCTTCATTTATATCATGATTGTGGTCCATGAATGCTTCATTTATATCATGACTGTGGTCCTTGAATGCTTCATTTCTATCATCGTTGTGGTTAATGAATGCCTCATTTCTATCATGATTGTGGTCCATGAATGCTTCATTTATATCATGATTGTGGCCCATGAATGCCCCATTTCTATCATGACTGTGGTCCATGAATGCCCCATTTCTATCATGATTGTGGTCCATAAATACCACATTTCTATCATGATTGTGGTCCATGAATGCTTCTTTTCTATCATGATTGTGGTCCATGAATGCCTCATTTCTATCATGATTGTGGTCCATGAATGCTTCATTTCTATCATGACACTGGTCCATGAATGCCTCATTTCTATAATGACTGTGGTCCATGAATGCCACATTTCTATCATGATTGTGGTCCATGAATGCCTTATTTCTATCATGATTGTGGTCCATGGATGCTTCATTTCTATCATGATTGTGGTCCATGAATGCCTCATATCTATCATGATTGTGGTCTGGTCCATAAATGCATCATTTCTATCATGATTGTGGTCCATGAATGCTTCATTTCTATCATGATTGTGGTCCATGAATGCTTCATTTCTATCATGATTGTGGTCCATGAATGCCCCATTTCTATCATGATTTTGGTCCATAAATGCCTCATTTCTATCATGATTGTGGTCCATGAATGCTTCTTTTCTATCATGATTGTGGTCCATGAATGCCTCATTTCTATTATGATTGTGGTCCATGAATGCTTCATTTCTATCATGACTCCGGTCCGAGAATGCCTCATTTCTATCATGACTGTTGTCCATGAATGCCTCACTTCTATCATGATTGTGGTCCATGAATGCTTCATTTCTATCATGATTGTGGTCCATGAATGCCTCATATCTATCATGATTGTGGTCTGGTCCATGAATGCCTCATTTCTATCATGATTGTGGTCCATGAATGCTTCATTTAACATGATTGTGGTCCATGAGAGCTTCATTTTATCATGATTGTGGTCCATGAATGCTTCATTTCTATCATGATTGTGGTCCATGAATGCTTCATTTCTATCATGAATCTGGTCCATGAATGCCTCATTTCTATCATGACTGTTGTCCATAAATGCCTCATTTATATCGTGATTGTGGTCCATGAATGCCTCATTTTTATCATGATTGTGGTCCATGAATGCTTCATTTCTATCATGATTGTGGTCCATGAATGCCTTATATCTATCATGATTGTGGTCTGGTCCATGAATGACTCATTTCTATCATGATTGTGGTCCATGAATGCTTCATTTCTATCATGACTCTGGTCCATGAATGCCTCATTTCTATCATGACTGTTGTCCATGAATGCTTCATTTCTATCATGATTGTGGTCCATGAATGCTTCATTTCTATCATGATTGTGGTCCATGAATGCTTCATTTCTATCATGATTGTGGTCCATGAATGCTTCATTTTCTATTCGACGTCTAGATCTACCTATGTAGGCGTGTCTTACTCCTCTCACAGATTTTACGATATGCTACCATTTTTATAAGGATGGCTCTTTCTGATGCCAATTGTTAATGTTTTATTAACATCACTCCCTTGCCTTGCTCAAGATATCTTAAAACCCCACACATACATAATTATCTATCGCTCTTACCTGTCTGCACTCTATCGCGATTCCTCTGTTGATTTCCACATTCGCCAAATGAATTTTACGAACGGCTACCACCTGGTTTTTGCAAAATCCGGTCTGCGTGAACATCTGTGTAGGGTCTTCCTATATAAAATACAACTGCTGTGACTACATTTGGCAAAAAATCATCTCATATACCATTCAACAGCTTCCTATTGTTTGTGATAGGATTGATATTCGGCATCTATGACTATAAACATTTCATAAAGGTGTAGCACGTCCATTAATTGTTGCATTGAGTTGTGTGTGAATTAAAATGTAAATGCCTTGTTGTCATTCATATCTAAACCAAAATTAAAAATGAATAACTTACATTCTCATCACAAATGACACATATGCTGCCAAAAAATCCACAGAAAAATGGGGGTCATGTATCTTCCAAGAAAGAAAGAACTTGTCTCATGAATGAATGCTCCCTTTAAAAACATAAACACTGGGATGCCATAATATTGTATTCATACACTCATTTCCATTAAATTAAAAACTCATAATTTTAACATGACAATGATTGAAAAATATAACAAATAGATCAACAATGTGCTATAAACCACAAATAGCACTTTAAATTAGTGAAAATGCCATTTTTACAGAAAGAAACAAGAATTATTTATTGACGCCATTATGCGACTACCCCAGGCCGACACTTCCAGTATTGAAATGGGTGTGCTACACTTAAAACCACCAAAGAATAAAAACAAAACAACATACTAAGGGTAGTACAAACGTATACAGTGTTCAATACTGTTGGTATCTTCTTACGATATGTAATGTGGGCTTTTTAAATTAACATTTCAGATAATTGCAAACCTAATGTAGGGTTTCTGAAATATTTCGTTAAATATCTTTCACCATTTTAAAGGTATTTTCAATGTATGCCCTTTTGATATCATTACATAAGAAACAGGGAATTAAATATAACCTTTTATTACACTTTTAGATGTTTTATTGTTTAATTGCCTTTCATGGCGTTGAAAGGTCTCGATTAACAATGGCGGTACACATTTTAATGCGTGTTTCTCACTTGATTTAACGCTTTTATAGACTCCTATCATTCTATTTAGAATGACATGATATTACTGTAGTGATATTACTGTAGTGATATTACTGTAGTGATATTACTGTAGTGATATTACTGTAGTGATATTACTGTAGTGATATTATATTACTGTAGTGATATTATATTACTGTAGTGATATTACTGTAGTGATATTACTGTAGTGATATTACTGTAGTGATATTATATTACTGTAGTGATATTACTGTAGTGATATTACTGTAGTGATATTACTGTAGTGATATTACTGTAGTGATATTATATTACTGTAGTGATATTACTGTAGTGATATTACTGTAGTGATATTACTAAATTTGTGTTGTAATTTGGATAATTGTAAATATGCATTGTTTGTGCTATGGTGAGAAAGAAATGAAGATATATAGGAGTTGTTCAAAACGTGTTACAGAGTATGTTTCATATACCATGTTTGTTATTTTTTTCAAATAGTAAAAACAGTTGTCCAAATGGGTGTTCTGATTACCATTACATAATATAACATAACCTAACATAACATAACATAACATAACATAACATAAAATAACATAAAATAACATACCATAACACATATTTTATTCAAGTATCATCTCCATATATACAAATTAAAAATATTAAAACAATATTCAAAACTCTAGATGAAAAATAAGAGAGGCTCTCTACAGAGCTATGAGAGACTATTTTAAGCTGAAGTTACTATTATACACATACATTATCCAATATAAAACGTAATATAAAATAGCTTTTGATCCATATTTAACTAAAACTATCTGTTATGTTAACATAACACTGGTGGCCATCTTGATATACCACAAATAAAAATACGTAAAATGGACACACCTTTGTGTCTAGAGTTAGGTATGATTTAGACATGAAGGAGTCGTTCAGTCTTGATTTCCGTATTTGAATATCATCGTAAGTAACCAGCCAGGTTTTCTGAGCCAATATTTGCTCCTGTTTGTATCTTCTGTAATAAACAACAAATATCTGAACATTAGCTTATGGTACTTGAACTATCTTAAACGCATTACTTAGTACACATATTTGTTATGACAACATATTTATCAATTTTCACAATTGTACACCAACACACACACAAACAGCAGTGATATTTTCTAAATAAATGTTGGTAGAATGTAAATAAAAGGAAAAAAACACATGCGCTGTACAAAAACAAAAATCGCAATTTAAATAGTCATACTAAACAGCACAACGAGTGGTGAGACAGGTTATCCGACTTGGAAAAATCAGTAGGCAAAATGGTCTGCTCTTAAATATAATTTATGTGTACACAACCTCGCTATTGTCGCCCAGATAGACAAGACGGTGTAACTATAAGTAAATATCTGACAATAAAGTCAACACCCAGTAGTTGGAAGTAATATAGTTATCTGACCTCAATACGACGGCAGTGATTGTAGCAACAACAGTAGATATAGAGATGATGGCAACACATATGATGATGGTTAAAGTTGTGTTGTCCTCTGGAAAAAAACAACATGAAAGAGATAATTTTTATTCGCTTCCGCAACAAGTAAGGTAAGGATCTATATTCTATTGATTTTTATTATTTCATTGGTATTGGTTAATTGACCGACCATTGTCATATCTCATTTAAACATTTAAAGGCATTTTCTGTAGTTTTTCATGCGCAGCATTTTTGGCGACTTCTCTTCTAAAACTATTGGATGGATTTTCCTAAAAATTAACAGGAATGTTGCTCTTGATGGCTAGTTGTATTTTTTGTCTTTTTGTTGTTGTTTTTTTGATTGTTTTTTTTAATTTTTTTTTTTTTAATTATTATTTGATTTAAAAAAAAATTATTGTCTTTATTTAAATAAATGCCTATTATTAGATACATAAAATGTGAAAAATATAGCAGTTTGTAAAAATTCCAAAAAAATTAAAAAAATTAAGCATAATGGTAGGGTTCTGAAAACCAATATTAAATCTCAATATGCATGGTGACCTATAATTTTGAATACAGTCTTAATATATGTTCAAATAAGTGCCTAGGAAGTTTGTTCAAATTCTGTTATTAGGAACATAACAAAAAAGGAAAATATACCATTTCTATATAATTTCATACAAAATTGACGTTTTAGCATAGGGGTAGGGTTTCAAAAATAAAGTCTAAACAAGCATGGGGACCTCACATTTTTGAGTTTAATTTACCATTGACATGTCAAGTTCAATTATCACCCCAGGTATCCGGATAAAATTGCGTCGGAGCAATACGACAAACGCGGATCACCCGCCAGTGAAAATATGTCCTAGTTGTGTTAAAAAGTGATGCGTACTTCTCGGACGTTTGATCGATATTTGTTTGTTAATATTTACACTCTTAAAATATAAAAACAATATGAAGTTTGATATATTGTTAGTTATAAAATCAGTTTTTTAATGCGAAAAGTATGTTGATAAAGAATTTTTAAATTGCAGAAAACTGTTTCTTTCTTTGTTTATTAGAGATTTTTAATATCTGGTTTAACGGATTTACAAGCACCCATAATTTCTCTAGATAACAACATAGATTGCATGCGTTAAAACATCCGAGTATGAATGAAGTATTGCGTGATCTATGTGTGGTGTCGAAAGTTTAGGGTACGGTTGACGGCGAATAAAAAATAATGGTGATACGGACGAAATCGGAGTTCGGAAAAACAAACAATGGCGAATATTATTTGATTTCAATAGTATTGTCATATTGCATAGGCGTAGGAGGCGGGGGTGAGATGGGGACAGTGGCGGCCCGCCCACCCCACCCAAATGTTCAGAGAGTGGGGGTGGGGTGAGAAGAATATGTTTTACCCCCGTCCCCACACCACACCCAATAATTTGAGATGAAAATTGCTAGCTTCCCCTCCCCCAACCGCAACCCAACCCAAAATTTGAAAAATATGTTTTTTGCTTTTTTGCTTGTCAAATTTTTTTTGGCACCAATTTATAGGTCTAGATTTTAGATATAGTATGAACTAAAATAAACTGAAAGGTCAATGATTTCCAAAGAACAGTTCATTATTTACATGGTATATATCAAAAGTATAGGTTTATTATGTTGGACATCGTATTGAGAGGTTTGCACAGTATGTGACGTCATTTAGTTTTAGCCCATATATATCCCTAATATGATATATTGTATATGTTCATCTATGACGTATAAAGCAAATACGAATATGGAATTAAGAATCCATATCCAACTTTTCAAATATTCCTACTTTATCCAATGCATTCCCGAATTGCGCAGGGACACTTGGTATATTTCACTCCTAGTGCAATTCCGAAATAGTCCTACGCAATACCTGACTCGCCTCGAGCATATCAATAATTATTTCTATGTATTCGCCCATATGCTTACATTGCGTAGAAAAGCTATATTCTCACAGTAGTCAAACGTCGTATGTACAGCCAGTACTGAATAGATGGGAAAAGCGGAAAAGTGTGTTCCATATTATTTTGGCGAAACAAAAAGGAACTTTTGTAGTTCTTTTGCAGAAAACCAAAAATAAAAGATGACACTAATTGATGCTAACCAGCACATAACAATTATATACATAAAAAGTATACTTAAATTTCGTGTTTCCCCCTAGCACGTTAAAGAACCATAGGAATGTATTCCAAGGTAGGAATATGGCGAGATTCAAAGATTCATATGTATTCCGCCCCCTCCATGGGTGGCTAAATAATTTGAACTGGTGTGTTGATGAGCCTTTAAAAACATTCAAATCAATAATTATACTTGTAATGAATGTTGTACTTTATTTCTATCAAACGTGTTGCAAACATATGATATTATATGCCTTCTTGAACAGTGCCTTAGAAAGGTTTGTGAAAGGGGTGGGTTGTTAATTGAGGTGAAGTGGGTGGGGTGGTAGCGGCGTGCCCCTCCCCCACCCCGACGGGCCTTGTGTATTGTTTCTAACATTCGTTTTCCAATTCTTCTGCATCCCATTTCACATTGAATTTCTTTTTTTAATTGAAGGCATACGCGTCGAAATTAATCACTTTAAAAGGGCAAAATGCAAGTAATGTAACGAAAATAACACGTTTTGCACATTACGTCCTGTTACTGTATACGAGTTACTACTAGGTTGTTATACTCTGTTGGTGAGGTGCGCTTGCATTAATTGCAAATTCAATGCTAAATTGTGTTGGTGTAGGTCACTGTATATGTTCCTGATTTCTGTGCCAGATGATCGGTAAGTCGGTCGGTTGGTTGAATTGCGTCCTGGGCTAAGTAGTACTAGAACTATGCACTAGCCATCCGCAAGAATCAACATTTCCTGACTTACAAGTCAAGCTCCCAGTGAGATTCGAACCCGCAGCGGTGAGAGACCAGTTTCTAGTGCATTGAGATATAAACACCGACAGAGTTTGGTAAATATAGGATTAAATACGAAGTTTCTATCATGTTAACATGACAAAAGTCAACGACCGTCGAACGAACGGACGGACGACGGACAACTCGTCATCTATAAGGCCAAAAGAGCTAAAAATGCTATAAAATACTTATAAGAGCTTAAATACGTGAATATTATACTCCCAGTTTGTCGTATCATTTGTGTTTAGTGCTCATAGCGTGGTCGTATCATAACTCGTCGTAAGTCATATCCATTTTTCCTTACACCACTCCCTCATTTTCCTCTGCTATGCTACTTAAACAAGCTCTACGTGGCTTAAACTTTCAAATGCATGTTTGTTATACATTTGACTTGCTACTTAAACACAAAAACATGCTGATCAACATCGTTCTCGGAAGAAATAACTTCAAATAAGACTCCAGCTATCGAGATGTAGTCCTGCGGTACAATGTATTTCTTATTTAATTGTTTAGACTCGCTGAGGAAATATTTTCACTGGCGGGTGATCCACGTTCGTCGTATCGCTCCGACGTGGTTTTATCCGGATAAACTATAAATAATATCATGCTTAATGATTGCAACAATTCCACAAAATTAAACATGCTTGGTCTAGTTGTGTAATATTTAGGAATGTATTTGTTTTTAATGTTAGAGTAAGTAGTACAGATCAAAATAAAATGGTACTCGTCTTCAATATCGTTAGTGTTACCAATTTCGCAAACTCTTTCGTTTGTTTCTGTTCTCCCTCATAAGTATCTTCCTGTATTTATTCTTAAACAATGAGAGGATAATCTTATTTTTGTTATACAACTTCTTAATTTTTTGGAGCATAATGTTTCTAAATATGTTTCAAAATCAAAATATGCAAAGAAAAAACAACACTTCAATTTGCATACATGAGCTGATCATTCGTGGAGCATTCCAGCAGTAATTAAGCAAGATTACCAGGATTTTTAGATGACCAGAAAACGTTGGGAAATAGATCCTTAAAGTATCCCGCCAACAACACACACATTTTACAACATATGTATACCGTTTCTAACCCTATTGACGATGATGTATATATATATAACTTGCATATTTTGAGAATCCAAACGCTATAGACGAAGCATAAAGGCTTTAACCAGCAAGGTCAAACCCCATAAAACGAAGCGTCAAATTGAGTTAGCAGTTCATTTTGCGCATATTCAATTACGGGTATCTTAAAAAGCCGTGAAAAAAACCGGCACATATGCATTATTATATGACCTGCATACCTGAATAGAGTTTGGATAAACGGTTTTGTAGTTTAATTTTGCCGTTATTTGGCTGGTTAGTTTCTTTAACATATTTTTTTGAAAAACGTAATAGTATAATGTAATTACCAAGAGTTTTTCAAAACAGGATTTCTATCCCTCGGGAAAAAACGTCCGTATAAACAGCTCATGCCAGCGCACTATTATGAGGACGTGCTTTCAATACGTACAGAAATCATGTTTTGCAATTTAACTAATACCTGGAATAAATATGCACAGCTCGCCGCTGAATCCACACTCAGGTACGTCCACCGGTTTGCTTTTTGGCCACACTATACTCAAGCCCGGAGTCGGCATATACTTCTGGGTGGCTCCACGAAAACGGCCGACACGCTGTAATGAGATGAACTTTTTTTTTAAATGATAAAAGAACAAGTAGTCGTCAGTAAAATATATGTACTGTTGTATCTATTTGTGTATCTACTGTTGTATCTATTTGTGTATCTACTGTTGTATTTATCTGTGTATCTACTGATGTATCTATTTGTGAATATACTGTTGTATCTACTGTTATAACTACTGTTGTATCTATATGTGTATCTACTGTTGAATCTATTTGTGTATCTACTGTTGTATCTGTTTGTGTATCCACTGTTGTATCTACTGTTATATATATTGTTGTATCTATTTGTGTATCTACTGTTGTATCTATTTGTGTATATACTGTTTTATCTATTTGTGTATCTACTGTTGTATCTATTTGTGTATCTACTGTTGTATCTACTGTTGCATCTACTGTTGTATCTACTGTTTTATCTACTGTTGTATCTACTTTTACTATCGGTGAACCAAGATATATGTTTTGTGTACTTGTAAAGGCGTCTTCCGTAAAACGCCGGGAGAGTCATATTACCCCTAATGACGTTTGTGCGTGTGTCTTTATTATTTATTTATTTTCAGTCAAAGCATTATTAGAAACAATAGCATTTAATGAGAGATCAAATCACTTTTATCAAAGATAGGATTTTAAGTACGGACATTAAAAGACGTCTATGTCAATTTAGTATAGATATTTGATATGTTACATCCCCCTAAGAAGATATAAACTATAATATATTGTAAAATTAAAACCTTTAAGATTCGATAACGATGTGTATTCTTCTTTTATGTTTCGATAATGATGTGTTTGGCACTATTAAGATTGGCTATTTAGATTCCACGCGTTTTATTATTAAGTTCAGACTTAAACATGTTTTTCTTCACCATATGAGATATAAGTATATTGTGCAAGATGTGCCATTGCTGTCATCTATCTGTAGGATTGACACTGAGGGTATGATTCTTATTTTTAATTGTAAAAAATAAAAATATAATCTTAATTGGTATAATATGTTATCATTATAATGCAACTTGTTTTCTCATTTGACAGCTTTAGTTCACTGTATTACATGTTATTTATAGTCGTTTCAAAAGCTCGTCAAGAGCTTATGTTGTATTTTTCATACGTTTTGCCGTCTCAAAATAAAGCTTATCATATATTATCTTTGTATACTAAAGAATGTATGTTTGTTTGTTTGTTTGGTTGGTTGTTTGGTGTTTTTACGTCATTCTCAACACATGAAATAGTTTATTTTCAAATTTCCAATAGGCTAACCGCCCATTAGGATATACATACACATATACATATATGGCTGACAATCAAACTCAGTCCTCAAATTAAACATGAAATAATTATAATATACATGTATAATGAACTTCTTCATTGTTAGGAGAAGGTTTTTAACTAAGGACAATTATATATTTGCATGTCCGCATAACATACTACCTGTTGATACTTATACATGTATATTCTTACATGCCATACGTGATTGCATATAATTCAAACAGCTTTTAATTGTATGAACACGTAAGTAATTTTAAGTAGATGCTTAGCAACTAAGTATACATATACAAGTAAACATACATATTATTAGCAAAGCTACACCAATTTGTAATACATTCTACAACATATAGTTCAATTATTGGCAAACAGAGTTTCGTTCCTTTTAGTAAAGGCTTTATTTATGAAAATGGCGGCGTTTCTTACTTCTTTTGTACAAGTTGAATTAATTAACAAAACCATATTATGCATATTCGGTCTATTCCAATAGTAGTTTTTAATAAATTGCTTTCTCAGATCGGAGTATAACGGGCATTCTAACATGAAATGAAACTCATCTTCTAAAATATTACAAACATAACATTGTCTCTCATTTATCGGTGTTCTGTTTGGTTTATTCCATCGTCCTGCTTCTATTTGTAATCTATGAGATGAGACTCTTAATTAAGTCAAAGCAATTCTAAATTGTGTTATGTTACATAATGTGAGGTATGGCTGAAATCTAAAACTACATATATTTTTATAAAATAAAGCTCTACTTGAATCAATTAATCTACTATTCCAATTTTGTACAAAGTTGTCATTTAATCTTTGTTTAACAGTAGCTACAACAGTAGATGCAACAGTAGATACAACAGTAGATACACAAACAGATACAACAGTAGATACAACGTAGATACAACAATAGATACAACAGTGGATACTAAAGTAGATACAACAGTAGTTATAAAAGTAGATACACAAATATATACAAACGTAGATACAACATTAGATACAACAGTAGATACAACAGTAGTTATAAAAGTAGATACACAAATAGATACAAAGGTATATATAAAAGTAGATACAAAAGTAGATACAACAGTAGATACTAAAGTAGATTCAACTGTGGATACAACGGTAGACACAACAGTAGATACAACTCTAGATACAACAGTAGCTACAACAGTAGATTCACAAACAGATACAACAGTAGATACAACAGCAGGTACCACTGTAGATACAACAGTAGATACAACAGTAGCTACAACAGTAGATGCAACAGTAGATACAACAGTAGATACACAAACATATACAACAGTAGATACAACAGTAGATACAACAATAGATACAAAAGTGGATACAACAGTAGATACGAAAGAAGATACCACAGTAGATACAACAGTAGATACAAAATTAGATTCAATAGTAGATACAACAGTATTAGCAACAGTAGATATAAAACTAGCTACAACAGTAGATACAACAGTAGATACAAAAGCAGATACAACAGCAGATACAACAGTAGATACAACAGTAGATACACAAATAGATACAACAGTAGATACAACAGTAAATACAACAGTAGATACAACAGTAGATACAAAAGAAGGTACACAATTCGAACAGAAAATGTAGCGTTCACAGAAAACAGCCCTCGAAAAAAGACACCACAAACATAAAAGGGTTGACAAAAGGGTTAGCGCATTAGGACGGTCAGTGGCAATAAGGCCACTTGAAGTTTAAACCAGTTTTTATGGTGTACCGAAAAAGTAACTCCAGTGGCGTGGGATGGGGCCTAGGGTGTGTGTGCTGATGGTGAGTGTGTGGAGGTTGGGGGAGGGGTGTAATACAAAAACGGCATATTCAATTCCAGCTGTTAAAAATGTGCTCTAAAGTTTTTGAAAAAAGTAGAAAGTATGTACAAACTAAAGATACAAGGAACGGACAACATACCTGAAATTGTCTGGTGTAAGGAGACATCATGTCAAATAAATCAAAATCCGCCACTCTGTTGCCCACTTCGTCAACCTTAACTGGACCAAGGATACCTAAAATACACCAAACCCATGAGAGCTAACCCTAACAAAACACATAGTTATAGCATTACGACACCTCTGAACGGTTTCATGTACGATTTTTCAGTTTTACTGGTCAAAAACCTGCAGAGCTTATACAGTGATGCGGCGTTCATAAGTGGTATAACTTTGGAGTTTTTACTAAAATGACTGGTATGACATGTATTTGGTCCTAAACAGACTTCATATTGTTTCGACGTCAAACATGACCGGCAGCGGTCATCTTTGCTTACGTAGAGTAATATAGGAACAAGAAAAGTATAACGCATGCGTTATATGTAGACGATTTTTAATCATGGGTTAGTTTGCGGAGGCTTTGTTCAAGTCACATACCTGTAGTCGTCGATATGGAGATGACCGGAAGGTAAAGTGAAGACTTAAAAGATACTGTATGAATACAGATAAGTTTTTATTTGGTCTTAGGTATACATTATTATACATGTTAAAGTTGACATATTCAAGTATTTTCAATTGAACGATTTTCACCTGAGCTATTACAAAGGGAATTTCAGTGACCATGCTACAATATAATATACAAGTCATATTTACTTAAATGTTACAAGTGATTATCGTATGGGCCCTATTTATGTTCATGTTTAACTTGTATTCAGGCTCAAAACCGCTTCGGGGTTGCCGTTAAGGCAATCAAATTTGCATTTTAAACGAATTACAAGTAATCTTATAGAAAATATTTAACTTCTTAATTTCTTTACTCAAATATAAATGGGTGCCGAAACGTCTAGGGTAAAAATTAAAATAGATGCCGAAATGGTTTGATGCCGAAACGTCTAGGTGCCGATTCGTCTAGGTGTCGAAATGGTTTGGTGCCGAAACGTCCTGAATCGATCTTGAACACACAGACGCAAAATCTTGAGAATTGTCTGCATTTATTAATAAGCATTTTTCATGTACCGATCATTGGAACCCTGCTTTAATTAGACTAATATACAATATACACAATAGTTTTCGTCTGATTTTAATTACTGATTAGACTTCAAGATTGCCATGTGTCCCTCTAATGTATAATGAATGGAAATGGCTAAAATGATATGTTACTTCCCAACTTATAATTCACAATTGTTCATCTATAATACCACAGCACATTTTTATGGCTATCAATTACTCGTAGTCATGCTGTGCTCGAGGTTACATTTTATTAGCAATAATGCTGTTCATTATTACCATGCATACGACAATAGAATTGAACATCTAAACATATTTATAGATGACGAACCGACGTGGGCATGTTTAGGCAAGGTTTTGTAAGAGATTACGAAATCCGCGCTTACAAGACCACCAAATGTCAATTGAGTAACCCATTTGATCACATAATTTACGGTGTGGGAGTGGAATAACACCATTCTATATTTTCGATATATCACTAGTTCTATAAATATGCAAATGAGCCTAGTATGCGCTGTCAAAAAAAATCGATAATGACTATGATCCAATTCCCGCAGTTTATTTCGGTTTCGCGTGTTATAGCGACAGGCAAAATGCAATAAAAGTCGATATGTGAGGTATGTGATAAATAGAATCTAACATTCGTTCTCATTCATTATTGTATTTATTAAACTCGTTAGAAAAAATGATATAATGCTCGGCAAGAGCCTCGCATTATACTATTTTCCCCACTCGTTTAATAAATTCAGTAATGAATGAATCGAATTGAATGTTGTTTAACGGCTCATCAACACAGTATGGGTTATTTAGGGCCGCCCCAGAGAGAGGGAAAGGATACATAGGAATCCGGGAACCGTGCCCTACTATTATTATCGAATAGATTCCTATGGTTCTTTAACGTGCTCGGAGGATATACCGATACACGGGACTGCCCGGTTTACGTCCCCATCCGACGAAAGAGGCTACGGGAAAGTGTCTTGCCCAAGAACACACCGTCGAAACTCAGTGGCACCACGGAGGATTGCACCCTGGGCCTCCGGTTACAAATCCGCCGCGCTACCGACTGCGCCACGCCAGCCCTCAATAATGAGTACTCATGTAAGATTCTCTATGTAATTCCACGTCCATGTAGAAAACTCACTAAATTAAACCATATCACGCATCTGTAAGCAACTATACTCAGTACATTTAAAAACGCAAGATCCTTCGATTTTCGGTTATTTTAGTCCCCTGTGTTTTTGTTCAAATCGAGATTGTATTTGATGTAGTATACAATTCTATTTTTTCCAAAGGTTAACGTATGAAGATAAACAGTTGCATAAGATTTTTTAAGAAATTAAAAAACAACAACAAGTGTTGCGTTTTCAAATGTACTGGGTATTCAGGTTGTGCGTTATTTCTCCAATGGCGTAAACAATGCCCCCTACGTCTTACTAAACAAGACGGCGGCTTGTGAACGACAGATCATGACAAGTCAGGGCTATTTAGGCTGTGCATGTCTCGGATACAGGCGGAATGGCTAAGGCAGCAACGAAAACAGGTTATATTGTACCAACAGGAATGAGCATTCCAGGCCCACCTTTCATTTACATCATGGGCGTCCGTGGCCCAGTGGTTAACGTCTCTGACTTGAAATCACTTGCCCCTCACCGCTGTAGGTTCGATCCCTCTGGGGCCTAGGAATCTTTATGTGAGGAAGCTATCCAGCTGGCTTGCGGAACGTCGGTGGTTCTACCCAGGTGCCCTCCCGTGAACGAAAATTGCCCGAAGGGGCACCAGGGGTCTTCCTCCACCAATGGAAGCTGGAAAGTCGCCATATGACCTTAGCTGTTGGTGCGACTATAAAATCCAATTCGATCAATCATTTACATCAATATAACAACAGTTATTTAAAATGTATTTTAGGTGCTACGGGACGTATAGGGTGTTTTATTGACGATTACTATCCATTAACCAAAAACTATACCATACACCAAAACAAAAACCATAAACTAAAGATAGCTCTACTAATGAAATACCTGGAAAAGTCGAATTCCACAACTTTTGTGCAACCTGCATACCGTCATTGATATCGCCTCCTTCGTCTAATACAGTTTTGTAAGACAGTGCCAGGTATATGACACTGTCATAAAACGCCGTGATAAAATAGTTCACCTGTAATATATATAAAGACGGGATCACATTTGTATTTCTATACTGGTATATGTTTGTATTGCTTGCATCTAACAATAGCACAGCATCAATATTTAAAATAGCCTAACCAGGTATATAATATCATATAAGGCTCAACGATCATAACATAGCCAGGTATACGATGTGGTCGATATAAAACACGATCATAACATAGCCAGGTATACGATGTAGTCGATATAAAACACGATCATAACATAGCCAGGTATACGATGTGGTCGATATAAAACACGATCATAACATAGCCAGGTATACGATGTGGTCGATATAAAACACGATCATAACATAGCCAGGTATACGATGTGGTCGATATAAAACACGATCATAACATAGCCAGGTATACGATGTGGTCGATATAAAACACGATCAGGAAATGTAGCAATCACACAAAAACACACATTATCACATTGGAACGGTCAGTGGTTGACAATATGAGTATCACATTGGAACGGTCAGCGGTTGAAAATATGAGTATCGCATAGGAGCGGTCAGTGGTTGACAATATGAGTATCACATTGGAACGGTCAGTGGTTGACAATATGAGTATCACATTGGAACGGTCAGTGGTTGACAATATGAGAATCGCATAGGAGCGGTCAGTGGTTGACAATATGAGTATCACATTGGAACGGTCAGCGGTTCACAATATGAGTATCGCATAGGAGCGGTCAGTGGTTGACAATATGAGTATCACATTGGAACGGTCAGCGGTTCACAATATGAGTAACACATTGGAACGGTCAGTGGTTGACAATTTGAGTATCACATTAGAACGGTCAGCGGTTGACAATATGAGTATCTCATTGGAACGGTCAGCGGTTGACAATATGAGTATCGAATTTGAACGGTCAGCAGTTGACAATATGAGTATCGCATTGGAACGGTCAACGGCAAAAATGACACTAGGGGCTAAAATAAGGTTAACGTAACCTCTCTCTTACTCTATTATCCCCTCATTTAATGAATTAATTACAGTGTAAATAAAAAAATCCATGCCAGGCTATATCCTCTACCAAAAAAGGAACACTAATTGGCAATGTCAGCATAACACAAAGATGATCATGCATATATGAATAAAATATACAACTAAAACGCCTAGAAAGCCACAGAGTAAGTACTCAGTGAAATGACAGAAGCCAGACTTCATCAAGCTTCTTAGCAATGTCTTAACTTAATTCAATTTTATCAATTTTTTAAACACCCTTTTCTATCGATTTAAGACCTTTTGTTAATATTGCTTATACGGTTATAGATAAATAAAATCTACAGTTAAATATTTATCTTATAATAGATGGTTTGTAGTGTTCCTGAGATGTTAAAAAGGAAATTTAAAAATATGTTGTTATTTTTACCTAAGTAGTATTTTCCACTTAAATTGCTTTACGAGTATGGGCCCAGAGCAACAAGAGAAAAAACCGTTAAGGTCACTATAAGGCAAGTTTGAAGACAAACAATACAGGGTAAAACCCCTTTTGACGGTATCCCTTGTGTATAACCTATAGCCAGGTATCTCAAATCAGCCTGACAGGATCACTTGCGCATAACCTAACCAAGTATATATGATGCTGTCAAATAATAACGGTGCCATTATTTGTTAACAGTATTGTTTTTAAAACGGTAACCAGAGTTTACAAATCGGTCTCTCTAACTCCTATACAATCTTAGTTTTGTTTTGTATGCGTATTTTTGATTGAATGCTACATTATCTATTCAATTTTTGTACGAATTCAGTTTTTCAGAAAAATATCTACCAATCACACACCTTTTCATCTAAGCCAAAATCGTAGCCGTAGTCGGCCTTGGCTCTTCTTTTTACCTCCTCCGCGAATATCTCATACTCCGGATTATCTGGCTGGCGGAGCGTAAGAATCAACAGTGACTCATATGCCTTCGTGACGGCAGAATCCTTCATATCTCCTGCAAAAAATAGAAAATTTACGTTAGGCAAATATGTTTCATTCAATTAATTGTTTTCGCAGTTGATTTAGCAAAATTTAGGATATGAGGAGTAGAAACAATTACAGAAAAAATAAAAATGCTTTCATTCGCCAAAAAATACTATGCTTTAATCGTCCAAGTAATATATTCATGAAAACAATGGCTGGCGTGGCGCAGTCGGTAGCGTGGCGAATTTGTAACCGGAGGCCCCGGGTTCAATCCACCGTTGTGCTACTGAGTTTGGTCGGTGTGTTCTTGGGCAAGACACTTTCCCTTAGCCCCGTCTGTCGGATGGGGACGTAAACCGGGCGGTCCCGTGTATCGGTCTATCCTCCGAGCACGTTAAAGAAACATAGAAATCTATTCGATAATAAGAGTAAGGCACGGTTCCCGGATTCCTATGTATCCTTCCCCTCTCTCTGGGCCGGCTCTAAATAACCTATACTGTGTTGATGAGCCGTTAAACAACATTCAAATATAGGAAAATCTAGTCTCTTTTTTGGGAATGCAACGTCGGAGGCATTGATTTCTTGAAAACAGTACATTAAATAACTGTTTCATATTTGCAAATGATATGTGCAAAGGTCTGTAATATAATAAAAGGACCATTACTACAGTAAGCACTCTGGGATCTTGCATCATCTTTTGTGGTGTATATGCCATATCTCCAGGATCAGCCTCTCGTGAGATCTATACCCAGGATCCGCCTCTCGTGAGATCTGCAGATATGACATATCGCGGGATCAACCTCTCGTGAGATCTGCAGGTAGGCTTATCTCCCGGATAGGTCTCTCATGAGATATGCAGGTATGGCTTATCTCCCGGATCAATCTCTCGTGAGATCTGCAGGTATGGCTTATCTCCCAGATGAATCTCTCGTGAGATCTGCAGGTATGGCTTATCTCCCGGATCAATCCCTCGTGAGATCTGCAGATATGGCATATCACAGGATCAGCCTCTCATGAGATCTGCAGGTATGGCTTATCTCGCGGATCAGCCTCTCATGACATATGCAGATATGGCATATCACAGGATCAGCCTCTCATGATATATGCAGGTATGGCATATCTCCCGGACCAATCTCTCATGAGATCTGCATGTATGGCTTATCTCCCGGAACAGCCTCTCATGAGATCTGCAGGTATGGCTTATCTCCCGGATCAGCCTCTCGTGAGATCTGCAGGTATGGCTTATCTCCTGGATCAGCCTCTCATGAGATCTGCAGGTATGGCTTTTTTATCTCCCGGATCAGCCTCTCATGAGATCTGAGGTATGGCTTATCTCCCGGATCAGCCTCTCATGAGATCTGCAGGTGTGGCGTATCTCCCGGATCAGCCTCTCATGATATCTGCAGGTATGGCTTTTCTCCCGGATCATCTCTCGTGAGATCTGCAGGATCAGATGCGCGTGAGATCTGCATGTATGACATATAGCAGGATCATCCTCTTGTGAGACCTAGGGATATGGCATATGGACAGGTCCAGACACGTCCGATATTATAATGAAGTATATAATGGCGATAAATAATTCACTTTACAAAAAACAGTAACTTGACTATTTCTGTGTGATAAATTCCCTAAATAAGTAAAGCAATAAAAAAATAAGTAAATACCTCTTAGGAAATTCATATAGTACCCAAGCCAGTCGCTAGGGAACAACTCCATGGTAACGAAGACGTAGTCACCGTTAGCCATGCCAAGCTGGTAAGCTCTGTAGAGGAAATCTCGTAACATATCCGAGTTACAGAAAATTATGAAAACTGAAAAGAAATCAAAAGGCTTGCTTAGACAAAATTGAATTATTCAGCGCATCTTTTTAAAACAGCGAATAATACCTCGATTCGTTGTTCAGCTATATTTTTGCAAAATTTGAGCAGGAACCACTGCGATCGAGATGCATACCAAGTAACTTGTATTCAGTAACTATTTCAACGTCTTCATTTTTTAATGTAAAATTCGTATTTTGTTTAGTCTGCCTTTGCCAAAAATCATGAATTTTGGAATAACATACTGAATTCCGATCACACGTTGCTTTAATAAACAATCGTTTACAGACAATGTCTCTTTAAATAAACTGAACACTGAATAACATTGACATTTCGATAATGTAGATGTTGGCACATTTCCCCATGTATATGTTAAATTTGCATCAGCAACGCACTCATTATTAGCCTTTAATGACACCTCTCGGTATATGGATGACATATTTAACATTGACAACCCTTTCTTTTCTACTGAGGTTAATAATATATACCCAAAAGAAGTTCAACATAACAAAGCTAATATTTCTGATACTGACTCTTATTTTCTTGATTTACATCTCTCCATTGAAAATGGTGAAATAATTAGCAAAATATATGACAAGAGAGATGATTTTAATTTTGATATTGTTAATTATCCCCATATAGATGGGGATGTTCCCCGAGCAACTTCTTATGGAGTCTATGTGTCTCAACTTATTCGTTTTTCTACAGCTTGTACTCGAGTTGAGGACTTTAATATTCGTAATCTTTGTATAACTAAACAAGAGGTCAATGGCCTTGAAGCGCTACTGATAGTTTTTAATTGCTAGATCAACATTCCTGTGAAGTTTCATGAAAATCTGACAAGTAGTTTCAGACGAGTAGTCGATATAAGTTTTTACTATATAACTCTATGTAAACAAAGATGGCCGTGGCAGCCATGTTTAATGTCGAATCAAAATAATCTTCCACAGGGACCAACACCATGTCATGCTGATCACTTTAGAAAAAATCCCATATCAAACAACACTTATATTTTTCAAGAAATTGTCGTTACAAATTTGCCTTTTAAAAATTTATTTTTAGCCGTTATTGCTATACTGAATTTTCAGCAGACCTAAAATTTTGATATATATCATAGGAGTAGTCGCTACACGAGTTTACTATGTAACTCTATGTAAACAAAGATTGCCGATGGCAGCCATGTTTAACGTTGAATCAAAATGATTTTAGGCAATGGCCAACCTCATGTCATGTTAATCATTTTAGAAAAATTCCCATATCAATACCACTTATAGCTACAAATCT
Organism: Cyrtodaria siliqua; assembly: GCA_037043455.1. NCBI lineage: Eukaryota > Metazoa > Mollusca > Bivalvia > Adapedonta > Hiatellidae > Cyrtodaria > Cyrtodaria siliqua. Next base: position 88,615 of record JAWPHD010003749.1, read on the forward strand.
GTATTTTTTAAATATATTTTTAGCCGTGGTGGCCAACTTGAATTTCCGGCCAGCCTGAAATTTTGCTAGTATCAACTAGACACCAAGGGCAACATTCCTATGATATTTCATGAACATCTGTCATGTAAGTCACTACAAGACGGCTGCTGGCGGCGAGGTTTAATGTCGAATCAAAATAATTTTCGACAAGGATCAACATCAAATCATGCTGATCATTTTAGAAAAGGTCCCATATCAATATCAATTACAGTTTTGAAGAAGTAGTCGCTACAAACTTATTTTTTTCAAAATATAATTTTATCCGTGGAATTCTCGGCCGACCTGAATTTTTTTAGGATCAACTAGACATCCAGAGCTAATTCCTGTGAAGTTTCATGAAATTCCGTCGTGTAGTTTCAGAGAAGTAGTCGCCACAAGATTAACCTATATAACTCTGTCTTAACAAAGCTCAAATCAAAACGAACTTTGTGTTTGGGACCAACTACTTGTCGTGCCAGTCATTTTGGTATAAAAGGTTCCAAATCAATATCACTTATGGTTTTTGAGAAGTAGCTGCCACAAAATCGAATTTTTTAAAATTTATTTTTAGCCGTGGCGGCCATCTTGAATTTCCGGACGACTTGAATTTTTGCTAGTATCAGCTAGACATCAAGAGCAACATTCCTGTCAAGTTACATGAAAATCCGTCAAGTTGTTTCAGAGGAGTAGTCGCCACAAAAAAAACAGACAGACAGATAGACGGACGGACGGACAGACGGACGGCGGAAGCCGCACCACGGTATAAGTTCTGGTGATCTCATCAGCAGAGCTAAAGTCTACTCCATCAGGGTTACCGTTACCATAAACTTCGTACAACCTTTGCAAAATGTTTGTAAAATGTTATTATCGTAGCCCTGATCTTCTTTCCAAATATAAAAGTAATTTAAGAACTCTTCTGCGACAAGGATTATCCCAACCTGACTTCTATGGTGACGTGATTTACAAACTTCGTAAGATCCTTGGTCATGATCACTTTCATACTATCTTTGTTAACTTGTTGAAAGGTTTATCAAAAGAGGTTATGATCCTATCATTTTGCAACGCACTGCATGCTTAGTGGTGGACCCATTTACAGTTCACCATTATGCTTTCCTCCTTAATTGTGCGATGACCGGACAGGCTATGGACCCTATGATGACGTGTACCTGAACCCCAAAAGGACGTTGACGTTTGATGTATGTCTGCAGTATTGTTTTGTCGTGCCCTCAGTGGTTTATTCTTTTGTTGCTCTGGCTTCTGCCAAGTCATTGAGTACCTTCTTTGTGGCTTTCTAGGCTATTGATTTTTTTGTATTAATATACACAACAGCATCTTTGTGTTTTACTCATATTGCCTATTAATGCTGTCTTGTTGGTTAGAGAATAGTTCATGGCGGGGATTTCTTTATTTACACTGTACCGTTGTATTGTGTTGACAGTAGGGTAAGTGTGAGGTTTGGTGACCCTGGAACCTGTTTTAAACCACCAGCGGCCTTTTTTGCCACTGACCGTTCCAAGGCGGTAGCCCTATTGCCAACCCTTTTGTATTTGTGATGTTTTTTTTTTTTCCTTTTATTCATCTTTAAATTTGATATTTGTTTCTGTGTGTTTTTGTGGTTTCTGTCGTCCTTGAATGCTGCTTTTCCTGTTCGATTTTTATATCTATATTTACATAATATTTGAATTTCTTTGATGTATGTGTCATGGGGAATTAAAACTCAGTTTTTTAATTAGAAAGAAGGATAACAATATCGGACAGGGAAAGCAGCATTCAAGGACGACAGTCAACCACACAACACAAAAAACAACCCGCAAACAGACAAACGAAAAGGCAAAAGTAATAAAAAATGCAAACGACATCACAAACACAAAAGGGTTGACAATAGGGCTACCGCCTTGGAAGGGTCAGTGGCAAAGTAGGCCACTGGGGGTTTAAACCGGTTGTAGGGTGCACCAAACCTCACACTTACCCTACTGTCGACCCATTAAAACAGGACAGTGTAAATAAAGAAATCTCCGCCATGATTTAATCTTTAACCAACAAGGCAGCATCAATAGGCAATATAAGTAAAACACAAATATGCTCGTATAAATATAATACAAAAAAACAATAGCCTAGAAAGCCACAATGAAGGTACTCAATGACTTGGCAGAAACCAGAGCAACAAGAGAATAAACCATTAAGGGCACGACAGGAAAGATTATAGACAAACATCAAAGGCCACCGTCCCAATGGACTTTAGGTAGGCGTCATCATAGGATCCACAGCCTGTCCGGTCATCGTACAATTAAAGAGGAAAGCATAGTGGCGAACTGTAAAAGGGTCAACCACCAAGCATGCAGTACGTTGCAAAATCAGAAGAAACATGCAAGAAACATTAGTGGCAATTTATACAAGCGTCAGACTCATGTTCTCGTGGGTTGGAATTCAGAAATGTCACGGATTTTCTATAAATAGTAAGGTAATTGACACCAGAGTGGATCAGGGGATCAGAGTGTGAGCGTCAATCAGAGACAGTCAGTGTGTCAGACTATTTCATAGCTAATCCGTCATGTAAATACGCTTAATATAAATGTTATTAAAATAGCAGAATCGTTATTCTTTATAGTATACAACGCGAAGTAATAATTAGAGACTCCACTCCACTACAAATGTGTGTTTTTAAATAGCGATCATCATCACTAAACTTAACTGTGTCGTCTGCATACAAACGTACACATATATTTAGATGCTTTCTCGTTCATTTCAATCAAAACAAATTTGCATTCGAAATCAAAGTTATCATCAAATTTTGCTATGTCATTTAGCCGATTGCTCCATCTTTACATGAAAGCAGTCTTTACATGAAAGCAGTGATAAAACCTTCACCTGCATTGTGAAAAACAAACTTGAAACGCAAATTATACATCAACACATGTGGCTAACGGCCGTATTTTTTACTATTTTCTGTGGCGTTGCCTTCAGGCTAACACAATGTCAGGATTTGGAACATATCGAAGCTCGATATACACACGAGGCGGTATCCCGATTAATGACGGGATTTTCCGAGCGTTCACGATTGCATTTGATGTTATGCATCGAGTCAACATTTACGTTGCAGGCAACACCAGGTCTATCATTTAGTTGAGTTATGAGTTGACGTTTGATGACATGACAAGCTTAGAAATAAATATATAATAGCAGAGTTACCAATGTCCCCGCCCAGGGAAGTATGTATGTCTGAATATAAATATATAATAGCAGAGTTCCCAATGTCCCCGCCCAGGGAAGTATGTATGTCTGAATATAAATATATAAGAGCAGAGTTACCAATGTCCCCGCCCAGGGAAGTATGTATGTCTGATATAAATATATAATAGCAGAGTTACCATGTCCCCGCCCAGGGAAGTATGTATGTCTGAATATAAATATATAAGAGCAGAGTTACCAATGTCCCCGCCCAGGGAAGTATGTATGTCTGAATATAAATATATAATAGCAGAGTTACCAATGTCCCCGCCCAGGGAAGTATGTATGTCTGAATATAAATATATAATAGCAGAGTTACCAATGTCCCCGCCCAGGGAAGTATGTATGTCTGAATATAAATATATAAAAGCAGAGTTACCAATGTCCCCGCCCAGGGAAGTATGTATGTCTGAATATAAATATATAATAGCAGAGTTACCAATGTCCCAGCCCAGGGAAGTATGTATGTCTGAATATAAATATATAATAGCAGAGTTCCCAATGTCCCCGAACAGGGACGTATGTATGTCTGAATATAAATATATAATAGCAGTTGAATATAAATATATAATAGCAGAGTTACCAATGTCCCCGCCCAGGGAAGTATGTATGTCTGAATATAAATATATAATAGCAGAGTTACCAATGTCCCCGCCCAGAGAAGTATGTATGTCTGAATATAAATATATAATAGCAGAGTTACCAATGTCCCCGAACAGGGACGTATGTATGTCTGAATATAAATATATAATAGCAGTTGAATATAAATATATAATAGCAGAGTTACCAATGTCCCCGCCCAGGGAAGTATGTATGTCTGAATATAAATATATAATAGCAGAGTTACCAATGTCCCCGCCCAGAGAAGTATGTATGTCTGAATATAAATATATAATAGCAGAGTTACCAATGTCCCCGCACAGGGAAATATGTATGTCTGAATATAAATATATAATAGCAGAGTTACCAATGTCCCCGCCCAGGGAAGTATGTATGTCTGAATATAAATATATAATATAAATATATAATAGCAGAGTTACCAATGTCCCCGCCCAGGGAAGTATGTATGTCTGAATATAAATATATAATAGCAGAGTTACCAATGTCCCCGCCCAGGGAAGTATGTATGTCTGAATATAAATATATAATAGCAGAGTTACCAATGTCCCCGCCCAGGGAAGTATGTATGTCTGAATATAAATATATAATAGCAGAGTTACCAATGTCCCCGCTCAGGGAAGTATGTATGTCTGATATAAATATATAATAGCAGAGTTACCAATGTCCCCGCCAAGGGAAGTATGTATGTCTGATATAAATATATAATAGCAGAGTTACCAATGTCCCCGCCAAGGGAAGTATGTATGTCTGATATAAATATATAATAGCAGAGTTACCAAATGTCCCCGCCAAGGGAAGTATGTATGTCTGAATATAAATACATAATAGCAGAGTTACCAATGGCCCCGCCCAGGGAAGTATGTATGTCTGAATATAAATATATAATAGCAGAGTTACCAATGTCCCCGCCAAGGGAAGTATGTAAGTCTGAATATAAATAAATAATAGCAGAGTTATCAATGTCCCCGCCAAGGGAAGTATGTATGTCTGAATATAAATATATAAGAGCAGAGTTACCAATGTCCCCGCCCAGGGAAGTATGTATGTCTGAATATAAATAAATAATAGCAGAGTTATCAATGTCCCCGCTCAGGGAAGTATGTATGTCTGATAAAAATATATAATAGCAGAGTTACTAATGTCCCCGCCAAGGGAAGTATGTATGTCTGAATATAAATATATAAGAGCAGAGTTACCAATGTCCCCGCCCAGGGAAGTATGTATGTCTGAATTCAAATATATAATAGCAGAGCTACCAATGCCCCCGCCCAGGGAAGTATGTATGTCTGATATAAATATATCATAGCAGAGTTACCAATGTCCCCGCCAAGGGAAGTATGTATGTCTGAATATAAATATATAAGAGCAGAGTTACCAATGTCCCCGCCCAGGGCAGTATGTATGTCTGAATTCAAATATATAATAGCAGAGTTACCAATGTCCCCGCCCATGGAAGTATGTATGTCTGATATAAATATATAATAGCGGAGTTAGCAATGTTCCCGCCCAGGGAATTATGTATGTATGATATAAATATATAATAGCAGAGTTACCAATGTCCCCGCCAAGGGAAGTATGTATGTCTGATATAAATATATAATAGCAGAGTTACCATGTCCCCGCCCAGGGAAGTATGTATGTCTGAATATAAATATATAATAGTAGAGTTACCAATGTCCCCGCCAAGGGAAGTATGTATGTCTGAATATAAATATATAATAGCAGAGTTACCAATGTCCCCGCCCAGGGAAGTATGTATGTCTGAATATAAATATATAATAGCAGAGTTACCAATGTCCCCGCCCAGGGAAGTATGTATGTCTGATATAAATATATAATAGCAGAGTTACCAATGTGTTCGCCCAGGGAAGTATGTATGTCTGAATATAAATATATAATAGCAGAGTTACCAATGGCCCCGCTCAGGGAAGTATGTATGTCTGATATAAATATATAATAGCAGAGTTACCAATGTCCCCGTCCAGGAAAGTATGTATGTCTGAATATAAATATATAATAGCAGAGTTACCAATGTCCCCGCCCAGGGAAGTATGTATGTCTGAATATAAATATATAATAGCAGAGTTACCAATGTCCCCGCCAAGGGAAGTATGTATGTCTGAATATAAATATATAAGAGCAGAGTTACCAATGTCCCCGCCCAGGGAAGTATGTATGTCTGATATAAATATATAATAGCAGAGTTACCATGTCCCCGCCCAGGGAAGTATGTATGTCTGAATATAAATATATAATAGCAGAGTTACCAATGTCCCCGCCCAGGGAAGTATGTATGTCTGAATATAAATATATAATAGCAGAGTTACCAATGTCCCCGCCCAGGGAAGTATGTATGTCTGATATAAATATATAATAGCAGAGTTACCAATGTGCTCGCCCAGGGAAGTATGTATGTCTGAATATAAATATATAAAAGCAGAGTTACCAATGTCCCCGCCCAGGGAAGTATGTATGTCTGAATATAAATATATAATAGCAGAGTTACCAATGGCCCCGCTCAGGGAAGTATGTATGTCTGATATAAATATATAATAGCAGAGTTACCAATGTCCCCGTCCAGGAAAGTATGTATGTCTGAATATAAATATATAATAGCAGAGTTACCAATGTCCCCGCCCAGGGAAGTATGTATGTCTGAATATAAATATATAATAGCAGAGTTACCAATGTCCCCGCCAAGGGAAGTATGTATGTCTGAATATAAATATATAAGAGCAGAGTTACCAATGTCCCCGCCCAGGGAAGTATGTATGTCTGAATATAAATATATAATAGCAGAGTTACCAATGTCCCCGCCCAGGGAAGTATGTATGTCTGAATATAAATATATAATAGCAGAGTTACCAATGGCCCCGCTCAGGGAAGTATGTATGTCTGATATAAATATATAATAGCAGAGTTACCAATGTCCCCGTCCAGGAAAGTATGTATGTCTGAATATAAATATATAATAGCAGAGTTACCAATGTCCCCGCCCAGGGAAGTATGTATGTCTGAATATAAATATATAATAGCAGAGTTACCAATGTCCCCGCCAAGGGAAGTATGTATGTCTGAATATAAATATATAAGAGCAGAGTTACCAATGTCCCCGCCCAGGGAAGTATGTATGTCTGAATATAAATATATAATAGCGGAGTTACCAATGTCCCCGCCCAGGGAAGTATGTATGTCTGATATAAATATATAATAGCAGAGTTACCAATGTCCCCGCCCAGGGAAGTATGTATGTCTGAATATAAATATATAATAGCAGAGTTACCAATGTCCCCGCCCAGGGAAGTATGTATGTCTGAATAGGAATTTTTTTTGTTTTTTTTTTAATAATTGCTTAATGATCATATTATTTGCAAATATTGATTAACGAGACAATTCCGATGTTTTCCGAGCTTAACGGAAAACAACTAACGATGATTAGGCCTTCGTTTGCATTATATATGTTTACTAGTGTAATTGGATGAATACATACACTTCTCAAAACTGCTAACTACACCGCTACGTTTTGGGTTTTATATATCGATGGGTTGAATGTTTTTCAATAAAATAAAAAGGAAATACCAATTCAATCATTTTTACATCATTTCATTTTATTTTTTTCATGGGCAATGCTAGAACTAAACCACAATAAGCAATTACAAACGACCCATGTAAACACTAAAGTCACACTTTTCATTTCTTGTTCATAAAAGTGTGACTTTAGTGTTTACATGGGTCGTTTGTAATTGCTTATTGTGGTTTAGTTCTAGCATTGCCCATGAAAAAAATAAAATGAAATGATGTAAAAATGATTGAATTGGTATTTCCTTTTTATTTTATTGAAAAACATTCAACCCATCGATATATATAACCCAAAACGTGAGCGGTGTAGTTAGCAGTTTTGAGAAGTGTATTGCTTTTATAACACTCCCACATCACAAGTTATGTGAGAAACGTATTTTATAGACGTATATATTTACAAGTATACTGTATATAATCCCATACATTAAGTTACTATGTATTACCTCTCGCGTGAGCCTTTGCTTCTATCAAAAGATCGCCATAATCGGCAACCTTGGAAGGTATAAACGGTATGTCATATGGTCGGGCCACATCGTTGCTTGCCTTAAAGTCAGCCACCAAGTTTGAACCCGCCAAGTCGAAGAATACGTACGTCTGGTCATACAATATCGCCGTGTGTTGCCAGCCATATTCGTTCATTATAGCGGACACCGAATCTGCAAGAGTAAAATGCAACATATAAATGTGGTGTTTTGTGTGTGTGTGTGCGTGTGCGTGTGCGTGTGTGTGTGTGTGTGTGCGTGTGCGCGTGCGTGCGTGCGTGCGTGCGTGTGTATGTGAAACACTTGTTATTGATATTTGACCTCGAATTGGCAAATGCTTAATGAAAGACCAATAGCCAAGATTATTTAAGCAAACTTGTGAAATAGTTATACAGGGTAATATATTTAATGACAAACAGGATGGTAAAGTTATTTATATTTACTGTCGATTCTTACGGATGGCGGGAGGTGTACAATACTGGTTCTATCCAGGAAAAGTGGGTGGTCTGCCTCCACCACAAAAAATCGACCCTCATATATAACCTTACATGTGTTAAAAATGACGTAAAACACCATACAAACAAACAAACAAAACCTGCTTACAGATTGATAGAGTAATTTGTATTTAGTGTCATATGATGATAGAGTATTGTATTTAGTGTTATATCCTAGATGAACTATATATTTTCTAAAATAACTGTCAACCAGGAATATTACAGATATGTATTTTGTGTCAAATATGATGATAGAGTAATGCATTTAGTGTTATATGTTAATGGTGTCATGTATTTACTACATTAAATGTCAGACAATGTGATATAGTTATGTATTTAGTGTACAACAGGATGTCAGAGTAATTTGTAATTTGTATTTAGTGTCTTATAGCATTTTAATAGTTTATTTAAGTCTCGTCACAGAACGGTGCATTACACTTTTATTTACAATACAACAATTCACAATATATAACTGCCATTCTTTTTAGGATTACAAGAGAATTTACAATACAAATATACATATGGCTGTTTACAATGTTAAAATAGTGAGCAATTGACTCTGAACCTACTGCCTCAAACGTGTCATCTGACTCACAAAAAGCCAAAGCAGTAGGTCCAGTAGTCAAATTAGCTTGATGGAGTAATGTATTTAGTGTATTATGATGATCGAGTAATGTATTTAGTGTATTATGATGATGGAGTAATGTATTTAGCGTATTATGATGATGGAGTAATGTATTTAGTGTATTATGATGATCGAGAATGTATTTAGTGTATTATGATGATGGAGTAATGTATTTAGCGTATTATGATGATGGAGTAATGTATTTAGTGTATTATGATGATCGAGAATGTATTTAGTGTATTATGATGATCGAGAATGTATTTAGTGTATTATGATGATCGAGTAATGTATTTAGTGTATTATGATGATGGAGTAATGTATTTAGTGTATTATGATGATCGAGTAATGTATTTAGTGTATTATGATGATGGAGTAATGTATTTAGTGTATTATGATGATCGAGAATGTATTTAGTGTATTATGATGATCGAGAATGTATTTAGTGTATTATGATGATCGAGTAATGTATTTAGTGTATTATGATGATCGAGTAATGTATTTAGTGTATTATGATGATGGAGTAATGTATTTAGTGTATTATGATGATCGAGAATGTATTTAGTGTATTATGATGATCGAGAATGTATTTAGTGTATTATGATGATCGAGTAATGTATTTAGTGTATTATGATGATCGAGTAATGTAGTTAGTGTATTATGATGATCGAGTAATGTATTTAGAAATGATACAGTTATGCATTTAATGTCAAATAGGATTATAGAGGAATGTATTTAGTGTTATATGACAATATAGTTATGCCTTTACTAAAAACGTGTCAAACAGGAATCACACAGTTATGTATTTAGTGTCATATAGATACCTATGCCGCATGTTTTTGACATTCCCCCGATTTACATCTGCTAAAAACATTAAAAGATGAATTTTAAACTAAATATTATTATGAAAACCATTGGTCCAGATCCCATATGAACGGTGTCAAAAAAGGTGCATATGTCCTCGTCATGAATATATTAGATTTATAACAATGAAGGTTCTCGAAAAAGGGCCCAATGAGGTTGAAGGACCCTAGGGGTGAGCAGAACTTTTTTTATTTAATTTTTTAACACTATTTTTTTTTTACGGTGATCCGTAAAAAAAAGAAAATAGTGTTTACAAAATGAAAACAATATATTTTTCAAATGACATAAAAAAGAGTATGATAATGGACCTTTGGAAACGGCCAAGCACGACACATACGAAATATTGCAGTCTCGGTTTAATTGAGACTGTTCATGAGCGGTAGTGAAATATGCTAGCTACCGCTCACGCCCTCTAGCCCCGGGTTGAGCAGAACTCAAGATTGATAAAATCAATAGTAGACAATTTTAACCATCCCGAAGATGGCATGCATACGGCGGTGGACATGGAGTTATTATACCACTTTAACTTTTTGAAAAATTGAAAAATATGCGGCAAACCTAATAAAGAATGACATATCTATAAAGCAACTGTGAAAAAGGGCCTATATTTGAAAAAATGAGCATAGTCAGCGCTCACATGTAAGCTATGTACAACGATCTGCAGGTGAAGCTGTATTAGATTGGGTCAAGCAATTTTCATAACATAATGAGGGTTGTATATCATATACTATCAATTCCGTGTGTTTGTCTGCGTACATTCTGCAGTTGACAGTCGACTTGTAAGAAGCTAGTCAAGAAAGTTAAATCACTCAAATTCAGCGTGTTTGTCAATTCTCTCTTTAGTTCAGTTACTGCTCAAACCCGCAGAGTTTTTATGATTGATTTTACCAGTTAAATAGCATAGTAAACATCGCTAAAAGCGCATTACTTTATGCGTTAATGTTTCACTCAAATGAAAACGTGACCATATTCATTAAAATATGTTGTAAATCCTATTGGTTTCACTAATGTAATGATTCATGTTTCTTATAATTATATAACACTTAAGAAAACCATGACTGTCAACTGAATAAAACTAAAACATTCACGCGGAAAATTATTAAAATTGAAAAAATGATTGTCATCATTCTAAAGAAAAAACATATCAGGCGGATTCCAGGCCTAAGGACGATAGATATTCAATATCCTATATGTTCATTAGGCTTCTTACAGTTTTATCTTCTAAAACAAGTTAAATAGACGTTAACATCACAACAATACACGTACTGCATGTTGTGAATAATTGAATTATTATGTTTTATCTAAGTTTATTTTATTAACCACTATCTAAAAAATCCGTGAAATGCATTCATGGGTCAACTCGGAGTTACTTGGTAAGATACCAGGGAGCTCCGAGTTGGATTTGTGGGAATACTAGCTCACCCATCCCATCAAAACAGCTTTCAATCAACAAAAAAAAAGTAAAACATGACATAATGGCTATATGTTCATTGGATGACCTATAAAGTTTTACAACTTATTTCCAATGGGTCCATGTTATTAAACTTAAATGATGCATTGCATAAATTTTTACTTCTTTGAATGCAAGAGTGATTGTGCAAACTTTGGTTTGGCTTCTGCCAAGTCATTAAGTTCCTTCTGTGTGGCGTTCTAGGCTATTGTTTTTGTATTTATATATACAAGAGCATCTTTGTGTTTTACTGATATTGCCTATTAATGCTTTATTTACACTGTTCCGTTTTATTGGGATGACATTAGGGTAAATGTGAGGTTTGGTGCAACCTAGAACCTGGATTAAAACCCCAGCGGCTTTTTTTTTGCCACTGACCGTTCCAACGCGGTAGCCCTATTGTCAACCCGTTTCGTGTTTATGATGTCTTAATTAGCCTTTTATTCATCTTTAAACGTGTTCTTTGTTTCTGTGTGTGTTTTACTGTCGTCCTTAAATGCTGCTTTTCCTGTTCGAGTTTTATATCTATATGCAACTCAGTGACCTGTCAGAAACCAGAGCAACAAGAGAATAAACCATTCAGGGCACGACAAGCCAAACTGCAGACAAACATCAAACGTCAACGTCCTTTTGGGATTTAGGTCATCATAGGGTCCACAGCCTGTCCGGTCATCGCACAATTAAAGAGGAAAGCATTGTGGCGAACTGTAAATGGGTCCACCACCAAGCATGCAATGCGTTGCAAAATGAAAGGGTCATAACCTCTTTTGACAAGTTGTGATAGTCCATGTCGCAGAATAGTTCTTAAATGACTTTTATATTCGGAAAGAAGATCGGGTTACGATGATAACATTTTGCAAAGGTTTTTCGAAGTTTATGGTAACTGTAACCCTGATGGAGAAGCTTTTTAGTTATACAAAGATTACGAATATTAAAGTCCTCAACTGTAGTACAAGCTCTAGAAAAACGAATCAGTTGAGACACATAGACCCCACAAGAAGTTGCTCGGGGAACATCCCCATCTAAATGGGGATAATTAACAATATCAAAATTAAAATCATCTCTCTTTTCATATATTTTGCTAATTATTTCACCATTTTCAATCGAGAGATGCAAATCAAGAAAAGAAGTGTTAGTGTTAATATCATCTTTGTTAAGTGAAGTTCGTTAGGGTATATATTATTAACCATAGTAGAAAAGAAAGAGTTGTCAATGTTTAATATGTTTAATATGGTGAAAAACTAAAATGAAATCTCTTTCATAGCAATATAAAATCAAATCTGCGACAAGGGGTGCACAGGTCGTACCCATAGGGATACCAACAATTTGTCTATAAATGGTCGTTCCATACCTGACGAAAATATTGTCTAATAGGAAGATGAGTGCTTCACAAACTTCTTGACAAGTCCACATAGTGCAGTTGTCCAAACTGCCGTTAGTAAAGAACGCTTTAATATTATTACAGGCTAAATATTTAGTATTTTCCCTAGCGAATGATTTTTTAATAAGAGCAATAAGCTTGTCTTTGATAAGGAGATCCTTCAATTACACCTGCCTGAGTAGCGGATGAACGACTCAAAATGAAACCTATTTCATAGCAATTCAAGGAACAATTCTGCGAAAGTTCTTACACTTAGGGATACCAACAAATTGTCTAAAAACGGTACTTTCATACCTCTCAAAAATATAGTCTTATAAGAAAATGAGTGGTTCACAAACTTCTTGGCAAGTCCACATAGTGTAATTGTCTAAACTTCCGTTAGTAAAAAGACTTTAATATTGCTACAGTCCAAAAAAGTAGTTTTTTCTCCAACGAAAGTGTTTTGAATGAGAGCAATAAGCTGGTCTGTGATAAGGTGATGTGGTAAAGAAATATAAAAAAATCGGACAGGGAAAGCAGCATTCAAGGACGACAGTCAACCACAAACACAAAACCAAACACGCAAACAGACAAACGAGAAGGCAAAAGTAATAAAAAATTCAAACGACATCACAAACACAAAAGGGTTGACAATAGGGCTACCGCCTTATAATGTTGAGAATTCATAAGTACTGGAAACAACATCATCAGCAGTAGATTGAACTGGAGTATACGAAATAATGCTACCGAGTTTTAGAGATTAAACAATGATGTACTTAATGTTTGCGTCAAACAATAATAACATTATAAGCTGCCTTTTCCGCAGGAATAAAACAAATGTATTATGAAATTCTTAATTTTTCGATTTTAAAGAAATAAAGAGAAGTTAGCATTATAAAAGTTAATACGTGTATCTATAATTTTAAGAACTGACTTCTTTACGACAACATTTTATACTAAACTCAATAATTGAAGGTAATCTATACTTTGGACCTTAAAAAACAAATGCCGAAAATGTCAAAATTACCAGTGTTGACATGACCTGCCGGAGCATAAAAAAGTTTGATGTTTTACACTCGCATTCCTTGGGAGTTTTAGTTACTATGTCAAAGTCAGAAACTACTTTGTTGTATTTGGAAAATACTATTTCTAATTGCTTTTTTAAATTATAGGGCTGAATTTTTAAAACTTTTAAGATTAGATTCAAAAACTTGATTATCTCGGAATATACTTGGCATGTCAATGAAATCAAGACCCTGATTACGATATAATATTTTTAGACAACGCCTGACGTGATCAGACTCCTTTGTCAATATGGGGTCGGAGAACATGTTGTGTATAGCTTTGCAATATGGAAGCAGTGTTATACACAATATATGTACGAATGAAAATTGTCTGCTTCCTCGTCGATCAACTTAAGTGCAGAAATGGATAAAGTGGTAAGACGTGACAGCATAGAGTGCTTTCCAGACTGTTTAGATATGATAGTATGTAAATCAGCGACTGACGTAGTTACATGCGATTTACGTTTGAGGATACCATTATGCCTACGACCATGAGGCCTAGAGTTACGCTTTCGAGTAGTAAATATAGAAAAAATGTCAATACTAGGATCTTTTGAAATATTGGATAACAGCTGAACTCATTTATTCCAGTCACTTTGATTTTCCTCCTAAGAGTCTCCTGATTGAAAATAAAAGCAGGGAATAACATAGTGTTCTCATTATACTTCAAAGGAATTCAAATAATAACTGAATACATTGCAACTTTATTGAAGATACAAGTTTCTGAGAAGACTAATATAGGCTAATGTTTTCTACATAGAGCGCTTATGGGTTTGTTTGATGCCGTATTAATATGAACAAGAGGCAACGCCGCATTGCGAGCGCTGTTAATCAGCCATACAGCAGATGAAGTAAAATTCTGAGATGTACAGTTTTAGCTGATATGTTTAGACTTTATTGGAGTTTTGTCCATTTTCTCAGCTTACAACTTCCATAAAATCTACAAATACCACTTGTTTTCACAAATAAAATGCAAAACTGAATACCAAATAAAGTCCCCTGCCACATAATTTGTCTTATACTCTTTCTCTCTCTCTCTCTCTCTCTCTCTCTCTCTCTCTCTCTCTCTTACAAGATTGTTTGTCATTTTCGCATGACTACATTATTGCATTCCATTGCTATGTGCTTATTTAACCTTGGTAAAATAAAAACCATATACGGACGGTATTCAAGAGACGTGTCCAATGGAGTGTTTTATTCTTCTCGTTTTTTGTTCACTGTCTGCACCTACATCGTACCAAAATACCTGCAAAGGTGGTACAAACGTTCACTAGTGTTGTTTGTAACAGAAGGAGATATTTTTTTATTTGAATCGTCGGATTTTATGTTATGTTCCGATTGTCAGATACCTTATGTGCCGAACTGGAATAATTGTTTTTGTTCCTGTTTTATGACTTGTTAAAAGTGATTTCAGTTGTTATACTGGAAGCCCCATTAGTTGTACTACACGAAGAAGATCCGTTTTCTTTCAAAATCAGTAAGTCATGGGCCCATTATGAAATCCCTCGTGACCAAAGATAAGCTTTTTAATTTACTAAGCGTGTGGCTGCATTATTTCCCAATTCACTTATTTCATTAATTAGAGCGGATGAGAATTGAGACAAGTATATACATAGGGGGAATTGAGATAGTATACATTATATACTTAGATACAAATAAACTTATACTGTTTACTTCTTGAGAGGTGTTGCATCTTATAATTACCTCTCATGAACAGACTCAGTAAAACCGAGTCTGCTACTTTTTTCTCTCTTGTGTTTTGTTGCTTCCAAGGGATCACCTTTTCAGTATTTATTCCTATTAGAGAACAAAACACAAAAAATGGGACACACTTGAACACGTCAGAATTTACATTTCAAATTTCACGGAGAAGGTGACTAAACTGACATACAGAAATATATCAATGAGATGGTTGATGTATTATATGTAATCATATCCATGTCTTGAAAATATAGGCACACAAACATACATTATCAAACACAATCAAATTTGCTCTATTAGCATTAACCAGCACAAACAAATATACATGAGTATGTGAAAATAATTACTTTTTACAATTACACCACTGGCACCGGAGTCATGAACACATATCAGTCTGTTTTAACACACTATTACTATGATGAATATCTATAAGAAAATCAACAAGATAAAACGATTTCTGAAATTGTCTCCAACCCACTATATACTATCGGGAAGCAGGGTGACACACTTTCAACGCTCGTATTTTTTACCACGGACAAAGCTCTGGGCAAACTCTGAAACGGCAAGCGTTTACCTGGACATGATCAACATTTAAAGTGCATCCAGACCCTGATTTTGTATCAAAAGTGACATTCTTGAGAGCCAGCTTGATCAGTTCCTATTGGCACAAGATGTGCCAGCGTGTAGCTGTTGGCCAATGAAAACTGAACTTCACCAGACTGACCTGTCAAAATGCGTGTCAAACATTTTTTCCTGCTCTGATTGTTTTTGCTTGGCACCGTGTATTTGTTTTAGAATTATATAGCTTCATTTCGTGTCACGTAGTGAGGAATGAAACATGGCCTTTTCGAAAGAATTGGGAAACGGTGAAATCATCGACATTACTAGTAATGAGAAATATGATTACTGTTTTGATGTCTTCGCTCTACCTGCTTTTACTGTGGTTTGGTGTATACAAAGTATTTGCAACATTAATTAAGGTACCCCGGGAAAATGTATCATTTATTTGTTTTCCACCACTTTCAATATGTTTTATAATTAACTTTCGAAAATCATCGCTGAGATACGCAAACAATACGTCGAGCCGAATGTACACTTATTATACACCGCGTGTGGTAAGTTACATGCATTTTCCCAGCCGTGTCAAAATTGATTGATTGACAGCAGCGTCTCACGAGGCGAACCGCCGATCTAGGTCAGTGGCGTGCGGAATCTATTTGATGTCGATGACGACTTCATTTTGTCACAAAATGGGGATTCTCTAACTTGTTGAACTTAGTATATTGGTTAAGCTTCCGTTAAGGTCCACTTTTTAGCCAGTATGTTTTTGGAAATAAATACGGCTTATTGTCATCCCTTAATCGGCGTCTGCGTATTAGGTTAAGTTAAGGTGCACTTCTTTCAGTAACTATAACATATACAGCTTTGGAACTTTGCTTGAGCATGCTATTTCCTGACACAGGCCATGCAATACTGGTTTCCAACCAGGAAAATCTCATGATCAGCCCTAGGTGGCACACACCTATGACAAAAATCAGTGTCAAACATTCAAAAAGGCAAACTGTATGATATCATACAACTACAAACCACTTCTTCTGAATACAGTCGACCTACCCCAGCCAATTATCATAGTACACATTTCACTGATCATAACATCTTCTTCATTGATATTTGTTTTTACTTAATTCAAACTATCTCAACATTCTAAAAATCTTCATTACATTCTAGAAATATATGTCATCAGCAATTAATGCAAACACTTAAATATGTTTTGATATCTTAAGTATGTGCCTTTGTTCTCGATACTATTGCTTACTGTTTTCCAAAGACATATTAATAAACTTGTCGCAGATTTGTTTTTATATTGCTATGAAAGTGATTTCATGTTGAGTATTTCACCAGATACCCAGGAAGATGTTATTGAGGCCTTTAATGACACCTCTCGGTATCTGGATGACATATTAAACATTGACAACCTATGGTTAATAATATATACCCTAAAGAACTTCAACTTAACTAAGCTAATATTTCTAATAATAACGCTTCTTTTCTTGATTTACATCTCTCCATTGAAAATGGTGAAATAATAATTAACATATGACAAGAGAGATGATTTTAATTTTAATATTGTTAATTATCCCGATTTAGATGGGGAAGCTCCCCGAGCAACTCCTTATGGAGTCTTTGTGTCTCAACTTATTCGTTTTTCTAGAGTTTGTAATCGAGTTGAGGACTTTAATATTCGTAATCTTTGTAACTTCGTAACTAAAAAGCTACTCCATCAGGATTACCGTTACCATAAACTTCGTAGAACCTTTGCAAAATTTTATTATCGTAACCCTGATCTTCTTTCCAAATATAAAAGTGATTTAAGGACTCTTCTGCGACAAGGAATATCACAACCTGACTTCCATGGTGACGTGATTTACAAACTTCGTAAGATCTTTGGTCATGATCACTTCAACGTACTGCATGCTTGGTGGTGGACCCTTTTACAGTTCGCCACTATGCTTTCCTCTTTAATTGTACGATGACCGGACAGGCTGTGGACCCTATGATGACGCCTACCTAAAGCCCATTGGGACGGTGGCGTTTGATGTTTGTCCGTGATCTTTCTTCTCGTGCCCTTAATGGTTTATTCTCTTACTGCTCTGGCTTCTGAAAAGTCATTGAGTACCTTCATTGTGGCTTTCTAGGCTATTGTTTTTTTGTATTATATTTACACGAGCATATTTGTGTTTTACTTATATTGCCTATTGATGCTGCCTTGTTGGTTAAGGATTAGATCATGGCGGGCATTTCTTTATTTACACTGTCCTGTTTTAATGGGATGACAGTATGGTAAGTGTGAGGTTTGGTGCACCCTAGAACCGGTTTAAACCCCCAGTGGCCTACTTTGCCACTGACCGTTCCAAGGCGGTAGCCCTATTGTCAACCCTTTTTGTGTTTGTGATGTCGTTTGCATTTATTATTGCTTTTGCCTTCTTGTTTGTCTGTTTGCGTGTTTGTTTCTGTGTTTTGTGGTTTACTGTCCTCCTTGAATGCTACTTTCCCTGTCCGATCTTTTTATATTTCTTTTCATACTATCTTTGTTAAATTTTTTAAAAGGTTTATTAAAAGATGTTATGACCCTATCATTTTGCAACGCACTGCATGTTTTGTGCCTTTTATTCATCTTTAAATTTGTTCTTTGTTTCTGTGTGTGTTGTGGTTGACTGTCGTCCCTGAATGCTGCTTTCCTGTTCGATTTTTATATCTATATTTCCTATCTTAACCAATGAAGTAACCAAAATATCACGTGGCAGCTTAATTTTTCCTACTATCTTCTCTCTCAATTATTCCCTGATTTTGATAAGAATACATTCAAAATATTCATAGTGAATAGCAAAATGGGATTATAATAATGTATGTTTATTTTCAAAATAAAAAATTGTATAAAAAGATGTTTAAACTTAAAAAAGTCATCATCATTTTTCGATTTTTTTCTTAAAAACCAAGGTTTTGATATAGTAAAAGTTTCCGTCGAACTCCTTTTTTGCTCTAAATGTAAGAGAAAGCAGAATAATTCAATTTGTGATTGGATTTGGCATGAGTGAAACTTGTATCTATAAAACTCTTCATGATATGTTTGTTAAAGTTGGAAAATATTTTGTGAAATTTTCGCACTGTGCCCCGTGAAATTTAGGTACTTTTCGTAGTGTCCAATCTATTTGTTATTAGGTCTGTGCTGTTGCCGTATAACTTTTTATTATTTTTAAAATATTTCTACATTTTTGCATAGATCTATATAGTTCGTGACTATTATCTTTGTTAAACTTGTTAAAAAGTTTATCAAAAGAGGTTATGACCCTATCATTTTGCAACGTACTGCATGCTTGGTGGTGGACCCTTTTACAGTTCGCCACTATGCTTTCCTCTTTAATTGTATGATGACCGGACAGGCTGTGGACCCTATGATGACGCCTACCTAAAGCCCATTGGGACGGTGACGTTTGATGTTTGTCTATGATCTTTCTTGTCGTGCCCTTAATGGTTTATTCTCTTGTTGCTCTGGCTTCTGCCAAGTCATTGAGTACCTTCATTGTGACTTTCTAAGCTATTGTTTTTTTGTATTATATTTACACGAGCATATTTGTGTTTTACTTATATTATACTTGATGCTGCCTTGTTGGTTAGAGATTAGATCATGGCGGGGATTTCTGTATTTACACTGTCCTGTTTTAATGGGATGACAGTATGGTAAGTGTGAGGTTTGGTGCACCCTAGAACCGGTTTAAACCCCCAGTGGCCTACTTTGCCACTGACCGTTCCAAGGCGGTAGCCCTATTGTCAACCCTTTTGTGTTTGTGATGTCGTTTGCATTTATTATTACCTTTGCCTTCTTGTTTGTCTGTTGGCGTGTTTGGTTCTGTGTTTTGTGGTTGACTGTCCTCCTTGAATGCTACTTTCCCTGTCCGATCCTTTTATATTTCTTTGTATATCCATGATTTTTGTTGTTATATAATACAAATTTGCAAATAAATACTCATATTTTTTTCCTCCTTTTGAAAACATTCTGCGCCGCCCTGATGCTTTGCATCAGTTTCTTCTTGTTTATTCATACCTAATCAAGTATCCACATCTCTGGTTAAGCCACACGTAGTAAAAACCCATTGACGATAATAAATTGAGAAGTAGGGTTACCATGATACTTTGTTTGGGTAAATATCGCCAGCTGCTTAAACTACATTATAAATGAGTTTGCAATACTTGTTTTCACTACTGTTTAAAATCTTTAACCAAAATTTAATAATTATATTACATATAGTATTGGTATGGCTGAACGTACCTAAAATACCATACACAAAATCAGTTTGCGTTGTACGTTTTACTTTCAGTATACGTTTGCAATAAAGTGTATGGATTATTTCAATATTGTTTGCACTGTGGAAACCCCACTTTTCGCAAGAATAATTGAAAATGGATAATCTAATATAATTTCAATTTTGAAATATCTGTAAATTCTATAAGATACCGATTTAGTTTGAATATTGATTTTAGTGATTTACTCGCTAACGTTAATTGCGTTTCACTGAAAGAATAGCCTTGGATAAAGCAATCCCAATGTAAGTAAGCGACTTACAATTTCAATTTGTTCCCCATCGCAAATATTAAATTACTTGGTAACAATCCAGCTTTTCTGAAAGCAATTTTTTATTTATTTTTTTACATTCACTTTTAACCTCAATCTCTCACAGTACTCAGATATCAGGGACGTTGCGTGGCATACTCCTTACTATTTTGGAAAAATAAAAAAACAAAAATCCTAAACGGTTGAAAAATGCAACAACAATCAGAGAGGGAGTGGGTAAGGGTGAACACTTAGCAATTACTTTTTGGCGAGAATAAACTGTCTATATTCCTGACATTAAATTCAAATCCTAATTACGCTATAGGATCTGACAACTCTGCCTTGGAGGTCAAGTCAGATCGAACTTTTATCTAATCAATATTCATGAGACGATCAACTAAATTTAACCAATGAAATCACGCGTTTTATATGCAATTCAGATGATGTTCGAGTGAACTGAACAAACTAAGACCCACATAAAACACATATATCCGAACAAGATAAAGTCGCCGTTTGTTAATTCTGTGGATTGCACGATACATCCAAAGAAATGCACTAAATGGCATGTTTTACAGCAAGAATACGAAGAAAATCATAGACAATATTTTTAAAAACATTCAGAACATTATTCTACCGCGATCACTAAATTGCAACATTAGGTTTCCTGCATAGTACGTATGTTATGTTTGTCAACGCATTTTTTGTGTGTTTTATAAGCTAAAAGTTACGGACATTGTCTCCTTCCATACCGAGTGTAGACTGCTCCATAGCGTTTAACTTGAACGCCACATGCGCAGTGAAGTAGTCTATACTGAACGATTTTGAAGGCTGAAATCTGACAGGCTAATTGTAAGGTCAATCTGACGTGACCTCCAATGCGGCGTTGTCAGATCCTTAGAAGTGTAGATAAAGGGTCTAATGAGATTGTATTCCTGACAAATATCGCTTGTACGAGCACCATTTTGGTCCAAAAGGAAATCGGAGGAGTACTCTAGAACCATTCTTCTGAGAGGTGGACACCTCCCACTGAATATTAAGACCTACATATGAACAGCATAATTAATACACATATGTATACATATTTTTAAGAGACTGCATGCTCGAGATGATCCGTTATGTTTAGTAGCATCTTGAATTTCATTCTGTTCTATTCTCGCGAAAGTAGTGTAGAAAGTGAGCGTACCCACAATTTTCCCTCGCAGGCTTATTTTGGTTGCTTTCGTTTTTGAGCCTGCGAGGGAAAACTGTGTAGGTACGCTCACTTTTTATTCTACTCGCGGATTTTCTTTGTTGACTCATTGTGTGGTGTTTCTCTATAACATTTATCACGAGTGGGTATATTTTCAGGGATTAATATCGAAGAATCTTTACAATGATTTTCATTTGCCTCTTTATGTTTATTACTTACATGCTTACTTTACTTGAATAGTTCCTGGCGGGGATTTCTTTATTTATTTACACTGTCCCGTTGTATTGGGTTCACAATAAGGTAAGTGTGAGGTTTCGTGCACTCTAAAACCTGATTTAAACCGCCAGCGGCCTTTTTTGCAACTGACATTTCCAAGGCGGAAGCCCTATTGTCAATCATTTTGTGTTTGTGATGTCTTATTTGGCCTTTTATTCATCTTTACATTCGTTCTTTGTTTCTCTGTGTTTGTGGCTGACTCTCGCCCTTGAATGCTGCTTTTCCTGTTCGATTTTTATATCTATATATATTTTTCTCTTCTTTTTTGAATCTTTGAGAAATACACTAAAGGGCAATTGAGAACAGCAGAAATGTTTCTTCTTATATGCTTTTGCCCTTCAAATGCCAGTTGAGGAAACAACACAATTGTACAACTCCTGGAACATGAATTTGCCATGGGATATTTTGACTCGTTTTTTCCAGCACCAGTTAACACCGTTCTGACCATTACGTGTTCCCGCCTTAATTCCATTAAGCGATGGGAAAGCTTATACTAGCAGGATGTTATAACGGATATTTCGACAATAAAACACGTCTAAAAAAGTACGACAATCTGTTTACAATTACCTATTATAAGTTTTAATTTTACAATATGCAAACTTTTTAAGCAGAAATTAAACTTTTATTTCATATCCTGCCAACCCCGTTTTCGCTTGTTGGAGAAGTGGTTGGATGGGGTATGAAAGTTAATACTCGGACCACGTAATGGTTGTACTTTCAGATATTTAATCTCATTTTATTTTATTAAAATAGTGTTGAAAATGTGTGTAGTATTTTAAGAGCATTTAATACCTATAGCTTACTTTAATTTGTAAAACATGCAGTTATGCATTAATTGTAAACGATTCGATAAACTCTTACTACTCGTAATACATATTGTATTAGTTTTACTTGTAATTGATATATAATAAATAGTTTTACTTCTAATAGTCTCTCATAGCTCTATGTAGAGCCACTCCAATTTATTTTATAAATACCATGTATACTGCCTAATACTTTTTTTATAACTGTATGTTATGAGAGGTGAGACTGAAATAAATATTTGTATTATATATGTGATATACCAAATGCTTATATATTTTCGAATGGTTAAAACCTGTATCATAATAGCTAACTCCTAAAATATCAAACAATGAAAACAAGACAATTTTCTTTGCAAGGAACATTGTGTATACTATATTTTGTTCATGTTGAATTAATTACGTGGTCCCGCCTTAATTCCATTAAGCGATGGGAGAGCCTATATTAGCTGGATTTTATAACGGTTATTTCGACAATAATACACGTTTAAAACATTTTTTTACTGCAAAATGCGATAACCTGTTTAAAAGTACCTATTACATGTTTTAATTTTACAAGTCAAAATTAAGGTTTTATTTCATACCACAGCCAACCCCGTTTTCGCTTCTTGGAGACGGGGTTGGATGGGGATGAAAGTTAATACTCGGACCACGTAATGAGACCGTTTTAACTGAGGCCAAGCCACATTGATATCTTTGTGTCTTAATATTTCTCCTGTTCGACTTTTATACCTCAGTCTCAGCCTCCGGAGTTTTGGTTTGAAAAATAAGTAAGTTGGAATGACAATCATATTTTAACATTTTTAAAATATAAAAACTGAAATTTTTAAATAATTTTTTTAATATGTCCGTACATCTTTTTACAAACAATAGTGATGTAGTTGGAATATCATAATATGTACAGACCCCAATCGGCCCTTTTTCCACCGACCGATCCAAGGCTGTAGACCTGTTGTCGACCCGTTTATGTTTGTGATGTTACATGCCTTGCTTTTTATTGACATTGTAATTGTTGACTGTGTTAATGCGTATTAAGTACACCATGCTGCAAAAAAGATCTCAGCTCGTTGGTTATTTAAACACCTCTATGGGCTATGTCCAATTCGGTGTTTAAATAAGCCAACTCGCTGAGACCAGACCCTATATATTACTTGGCGACGTCAATGAGCAGAATGTAAGAAAAAGAATAAATCATGGATATCCGGTTCAGATAGGGAATTTCCAACCCTCGGTATAACTGTTTCAATCGGTACCTCGGCAGAACCTCGCTTTTGATAAAAACAGTTATACTTCGTGTTGGAATTTTCGATCTTCACCGGCTACCCATGAAGGATTCTTGTTATTCGTCGGCCGAATCCGACGAATATATTTGTACTTATGTTTGATAAGTGCCACTGGAAGGAGCAGTAATTAATGGAGAACCATTTTTATTTGTCTTCTTTACTTAAATTGTGCAAATGAACTGATATGATAATAACTTTGTGTTTGGAAAATAAATGCTGATTTAACACTATAAGAGGAGTGTTACAAATTATGTACACTTTCAGTAAAACAAGTTTGTTTGTATCGAGGGTTTGCCAAAACTACGATTCTCCCACATACGTGTTTAAAACACGGCGCATTATTCATCTATTGGTAATTGATTATTCGGAAACCAGCCTACAGTGATAACTTCTATTTTAAGAATACATTGACGCTGCGAAGTAGCCGATTAGCAGTTAATATAGACATCTATCTTTTTAGTTTTAGAACGGAGCCTATATTTATGTTGGCTTATGCGATTATTATGCTAATTCTGAATCAACACAGATCAAAAAAACAAGCCCAGAATAGCATGTAAAATTATTCAGCATGTTTAATTATTCAGATGAATTGATATTTTACTCCTTCAATGAGATTTGAACAAGCTTAAAATACAAAACAATGCTATTTCACTAAAAATACTGGTTGGGGTAAAAGCCCATTCCGTACAATAACGGGAACTATCGAAAATAGCAGGTGTTCTGGTATAGATATAATCGAACCTACAACTGATGAACTGTATGGAGACAAACGATGTAGGAGATCACTATATTTATATTATTTATGATATGAATGTAAACTATTAAAACTTAAAACTTAAAATAGTAACATGAAACTATGTAATAGGAATAGTTAAATCACTATAACAGGGTAAATACGTTTGCCAGAGTGGGGGTCAGAGTGAATGGGTGAGTTGTATGAGTGTATAGTATGTATGATTGTGTGTTTGTACTTTTTCGTTTTTTAATGTAAAAATTGCATTGACCTGTCACATATTAACAAATGTAATATGTATTTATATGACGAGAAACATTTTTTTAAGTCATACATAATTTAGAGAATATGTTCTGTTCTGTTCTGTATGATAACGCTTATCGTATGTATACATTGAAATACCGTCTGGGTAAAACATTGTAAAAAATAAAGAATCAGTAATTATAACAAAAAGTATAATAATTATCTCGCCATCTATTTGTAAAGTTATACTTAAGAAATAGAACATCGTTTACTGTGAATTATCGTTTAATATTTCACGGTTTGGAGTTCAATTGTAAACAAAAATTTCACTCGTGAAATTATTGTTCACAATTGAACGACAAACCGTGATATATTATAGATAATTCACCGTAAACGATGTTCTATTTCTATTCTAATACCCCTAAAAGGTGAAAATAACGCACACATCTGAAATCTTTCGCATTGCTTTGCTTACTCTCCTAACGTTGCATACGTTACAATGCACAATGCGCAATGCTTATTCTCCTAACGTTGCAAAAATTACAGTGATATATCGTTCAATATTATACAATTATGGACTTTTCAGCTGTTATACATGATGTGATATGCACCAAAAAAATCATTATTGACCGAGGCGATAGCCGAGGTCAATAATGATTTTTTGGTACATATCAACATCATGTATAACAGCTGAAAAGTCCATAACTGTTTTATTATATAACCCTCAATTTACAATTATATAAAACAGGTCAATATCAAAAAAACAATTATATAAAACAGGTCATTATCAAAAAAACAGGTCAATATCAAAAAAACAGGTCAATATCGCTAGATATTTTTTCTAAAAAATTACTTTTTAGCCAATGAAAACGCGTCTATTTATAGGTTATATAATAAAACGTGATATTTTAAACTAGGCTATATAGTGCGGGTGTATTAGAATACATTATATAAACGGAATGTACCGTACCGATAACGAGTGAATTTTATTACCAAAACATTGTATATATTTCCTATACTATTTTATTTTATTTACCGAGCGACGATGATCGGCTATGGTAACACATGTTGCAAATGTTGAAATCGTACCTGGCTGGGCAAAAAAAAAACTGTGTCGCACCTGAAGCGCCGCCATTGATGAAATTGTGTTCGGCAATTTCGGATTTTTTTCTCAAATCATCAGGTCATACTACACCAATTCATTTTCCATAGGTCTGCCTTATAGCTCTAAGCTCTGTACTAAGTTCCCTAATATAGGAAGCTATATTTTTTATTACTTGTTTTGAAAGACCTATCTTAGTTTTATCAGAAAAACATACAGAAGCCATACATTGAGTATGTTTTGAAAAAGCTGTTTGGGTCGGATGGTGCTGACCCACCTACTTGCATGTAGAAACATGAGGAAAATGTAAAATATACTTCTTTCTTTGATTATGCAACACATTATGAATACATTGCACAAATGTATGATTTAACCTTTATAAGTACTCTTCAAGAGTTGAATTTTATTTTTTTAGCAAGATTTTTTGGTTTGATTACCTTGACAACCAATCAAAATTAAGAGATTCTGTGTAATAGCTCCGAATTTACCCTGGAACTTTTTCCCTGCCCTCTGATTGGTTGGTAATTGGTGTAGTCTGATCTAAAGAGACATTCAAACCTGACTGAAGTTGTTTTTTTCTGGCTAAATTGTTTGATACATTCGATCTGAGAGAAATGATGTCATTCTTTTTAAGAGAACAATCCTTTTCGACAAAATATGAGGGCTTAAATGAGCTTTGGCTAAAGCAAAATTCCTTCGGTTTTTACGCGTAAATCCAGAATCTTCAAAATGCCATATCTCGACAACCGTTCCAATCTTTTGCTTCAAATAAAGTGATTTTAAATTGATTTCATCATCAACATGTGATTTTCAACCAGTTGAAGCTATCTTGAAAACAATATCTACTCAAAAATGATATTTGTGATTTTCAGGGGTCAAAATAACAGATTTTACCATAAAATGCCACTGTTTTTGTATGTATTCAAAATCTGCCTTCAAATGAATTACT
Organism: Cyrtodaria siliqua; assembly: GCA_037043455.1. NCBI lineage: Eukaryota > Metazoa > Mollusca > Bivalvia > Adapedonta > Hiatellidae > Cyrtodaria > Cyrtodaria siliqua. The sequence goes on from JAWPHD010003749.1 coordinate 115,783, forward strand.
TAACATTATTCAGCAAGTTCTATATGTGTAACCATCAAGAAAATGCAACTTTTCAATTTAGAAATGACAAAAAATAATTCTGAGACTATCCTCCCCAACTCCATTTTGAGGGCCATGCCATGTTTTACAATATGCTCATTACACAGGATTGCCTGTTACTGTACTGTTTCTTGTATTTTTTTATTAGATATTGTTTATACCATCTCTACAGGTCATTTTCATGTAACCAGGCAGCTAATAAGCACTGTTTAAAGTACAGATCCATGAAAATTCATTAACATGAAGGGGGTTGGGTAGAAAAAAACTTTTGAAAAACATACAAAAGGTCATATTTTTTGCCAACTAAATAATTTAATTTGTAAAATGTATTAAACCGCATAACATATTTGCATATCGACACTAACCGTATAGAAGCGATGCACTCAAAGTCAGAGTTTACCTCAACATCTTTTTCAAAACAGACAAAAGCGGCTTTTCGACATCTTTTCGGACAGATGTAGATTGTCGCTTTCTGACATTTTTGCCAAACAATGTATGCAAAGCCCTCAGAAATGAATAAAACTTACTAGATATACCTTTAACTAGGCACACATGTGCATTTCAGGCTAATTTTGCATACCAGGTGTCACGTATGGCTAATTTTGTGTCCACTACCCTCAATAAAGGAATTTAAATTTACCTATGTTGCATCATAAAACTTTTAAATATTTAAAAACCATGAAAAGAGTTATAAGAAAATTCAATATACACCATAATTCAACATTTCTCACACTTTCAAATCATTGTGTTAGGAAAAAAGTATGTCTACTTTCACTTTTACCCTGTGCAGAATCTATCTTTAGGTCATACTACACCAATTCATTTTCCATAGGTCTGCCTTATAGCTCTAAGCTCTGTACTAAGTTCCCTAATATAGGAAGCTATATTTTTTATTACTTGTTTTGAAAGACCTATCTTAGTTTTATCAAAAAAACATACAGAAGCCATACATTGAGTATGTTTTGAAAAAGCTGTTTGGGTCGGATGGTGCTGACCCACCTACTTGCATGTAGAAACATGAGGAAAATGTAAAATATACTTCTTTCTTTGATTATGCAACACATTATGAATACATTGCACAAATGTATGATTTAACCTTTATAAGTACTCTTCAAGAGTTGAATTTTATTTTTTTAGCAAGATTTTTTGGTTTGATTACCTTGACAACCAATCAAAATTAAGAGATTCTGTGTAATAGCTCCGAATTTACCCTGGAACTTTTTCCCTGCCCTCTGATTGGTTGGTAATTGGTGTAGTCTGATCTAAAGAGACATTCAAACCTGACTGAAGTTGTTTTTTTCTGGCTAAATTGTTTGATACATTCGATCTGAGAGAAATGATGTCATTCTTTTTAAGAGAACAATCCTTTTCGACAAAATATGAGGGCTTAAATGAGCTTTGGCTAAAGCAAAATTCCTTCGGTTTTTACGCGTAAATCCAGAATCTTCAAAATGCCATATCTCGACAACCGTTCCAATCTTTTGCTTCAAATAAAGTGATTTTAAATTGATTTCATCATCAACATGTGATTTTCAACCAGTTGAAGCTATCTTGAAAACAATATCTACTCAAAAATGATATTTGTGATTTTCAGGGGTCAAAATAACAGATTTTACCATAAAATGCCACTGTTTTTGTATGTATTCAAAATCTGCCTTCAAATGAATTACTTAACATTATTCAGCAAGTTCTATATGTGTAACCATCAAGAAAATGCAACTTTTCAATTTAGAAATGACAAAAAATAATTCTGAGACTATCCTCCCCAACTCCATTTTGAGGGCCATGCCATGTTTTACAATATGCTCATTACACAGGATTGCCTGTTACTGTACTGTTTCTTGTATTTTTTTATTAGATATTGTTTATACCATCTCTACAGGTCATTTTCATGTAACCAGGCAGCTAATAAGCACTGTTTAAAGTACAGATCCATGAAAATTCATTAACATGAAGGGGGTTGGGTAGAAAAAAACTTTTGAAAAACATACAAAAGGTCATATTTTTTGCCAACTAAATAATTTAATTTGTAAAATGTATTAAACCGCATAACATATTTGCATATCGACACTAACCGTATAGAAGCGATGCACTCAAAGTCAGAGTTTACCTCAACATCTTTTTCAAAACAGACAAAAGCGGCTTTTCGACATCTTTTCGGACAGATGTAGATTGTCGCTTTCTGACATTTTTGCCAAACAATGTATGCAAAGCCCTCAGAAATGAATAAAACTTACTAGATATACCTTTAACTAGGCACACATGTGCATTTCAGGCTAATTTTGCATACCAGGTGTCAGGTATGGCTAATTTTGTGTCCACTACCCTCAATAAAGGAATTTAAATTTACCTATGTTGCATCATAAAACTTTTAAATATTTAAAAACCATGAAAAGAGTTATAAGAAAATTCAATATACACCATAATTCAACATTTCTCACACTTTCAAATCATTGTGTTAGGAAAAAAGTATGTCTACTTTCACTTTTACCCTGTGCAGAATCTATCTTTAGGTCATACTACACCAATTCATTTTCCATAGGTCTGCCTTATAGCTCTAAGCTCTGTACTAAGTTCCCTAATATAGGAAGCTATATTTTTTATTACTTGTTTTGAAAGACCTATCTTAGTTTTATCAAAAAAACATACAGAAGCCATACATTGAGTATGTTTTGAAAAAGCTGTTTGGGTCGGATGGTGCTGACCCACCTACTTGCATGTAGAAACATGAGGAAAATGTAAAATATACTTCTTTCTTTGATTATGCAACACATTATGAATACATTGCACAAATGTATGATTTAACCTTTATAAGTACTCTTCAAGAGTTGAATTTTATTTTTTTAGCAAGATTTTTTGGTTTGATTACCTTGACAACCAATCAAAATTAAGAGATTCTGTGTAATAGCTCCGAATTTACCCTGGAACTTTTTCCCTGCCCTCTGATTGGTTGGTAATTGGTGTAGTCTGATCTAAAGAGACATTCAAACCTGACTGAAGTTGTTTTTTTCTGGCTAAATTGTTTGATACATTCGATCTGAGAGAAATGATGTCATTCTTTTTAAGAGAACAATCCTTTTCGACAAAATATGAGGGCTTAAATGAGCTTTGGCTAAAGCAAAATTCCTTCGGTTTTTACGCGTAAATCCAGAATCTTCAAAATGCCATATCTCGACAACCGTTCCAATCTTTTGCTTCAAATAAAGTGATTTTAAATTGATTTCATCATCAACATGTGATTTTCAACCAGTTGAAGCTATCTTGAAAACAATATCTACTCAAAAATGATATTTGTGATTTTCAGGGGTCAAAATAACAGATTTTACCATAAAATGCCACTGTTTTTGTATGTATTCAAAATCTGCCTTCAAATGAATTACTTAACATTATTCAGCAAGTTCTATATGTGTAACCATCAAGAAAATGCAACTTTTCAATTTAGAAATGACAAAAAATAATTCTGAGACTATCCTCCCCAACTCCATTTTGAGGGCCATGCCATGTTTTACAATATGCTCATTACACAGGATTGCCTGTTACTGTACTGTTTCTTGTATTTTTTTATTAGATATTGTTTATACCATCTCTACAGGTCATTTTCATGTAACCAGGCAGCTAATAAGCACTGTTTAAAGTACAGATCCATGAAAATTCATTAACATGAAGGGGGTTGGGTAGAAAAAAACTTTTGAAAAACATACAAAAGGTCATATTTTTTGCCAACTAAATAATTTAATTTGTAAAATGTATTAAACCGCATAACATATTTGCATATCGACACTAACCGTATAGAAGCGATGCACTCAAAGTCAGAGTTTACCTCAACATCTTTTTCAAAACAGACAAAAGCGGCTTTTCGACATCTTTTCGGACAGATGTAGATTGTCGCTTTCTGACATTTTTGCCAAACAATGTATGCAAAGCCCTCAGAAATGAATAAAACTTACTAGATATACCTTTAACTAGGCACACATGTGCATTTCAGGCTAATTTTGCATACCAGGTGTCACGTATGGCTAATTTTGTGTCCACTACCCTCAATAAAGGAATTTAAATTTACCTATGTTGCATCATAAAACTTTTAAATATTTAAAAACCATGAAAAGAGTTATAAGAAAATTCAATATACACCATAATTCAACATTTCTCACACTTTCAAATCATTGTGTTAGGAAAAAAGTATGTCTACTTTCACTTTTACCCTGTGCAGAATCTATCTTTAGGTCATACTACACCAATTCATTTTCCATAGGTCTGCCTTATAGCTCTAAGCTCTGTACTAAGTTCCCTAATATAGGAAGCTATATTTTTTATTACTTGTTTTGAAAGACCTATCTTAGTTTTATCAAAAAAACATACAGAAGCCATACATTGAGTATGTTTTGAAAAAGCTGTTTGGGTCGGATGGTGCTGACCCACCTACTTGCATGTAGAAACATGAGGAAAATGTAAAATATACTTCTTTCTTTGATTATGCAACACATTATGAATACATTGCACAAATGTATGATTTAACCTTTATAAGTACTCTTCAAGAGTTGAATTTTATTTTTTTAGCAAGATTTTTTGGTTTGATTACCTTGACAACCAATCAAAATTAAGAGATTCTGTGTAATAGCTCCGAATTTACCCTGGAACTTTTTCCCTGCCCTCTGATTGGTTGGTAATTGGTGTAGTCTGATCATCAGGGGATCAGTCTGTTTCACTTGGACGATTGTCTCTTTTCGTAGTTTGGAGTATTCGTACTAGTTCGGCTAATCCCGTCACCAGTAGTTACGAATGAAGCGATATTCATTAAAAGAATGCTTATCATTAGAAGTTGTTTTATTATTTGTTACTGGTTGTCAAAATTAAACTAATTCAAAAATTCAAAAATTTAAAATTCAAAATTTCAAAATTTCAATATTCAAAAATTCAAAAATTCAAAATTTCAAAAATTTTAGAATTCAAAATTTCAAAATTCAAAAATTTTTAAAAATTTCAAAAATTTCAAAATTTCAAAATTCAAAATTTCAAAAAATTTATATTTCAAAAATATTAAAATTTAAAATTTCAAAATTCCAAAAATTCCAGAAATTGAAAAATTTCACAATTCAAAAATTTCAAAATTCAAAATTTTCAAAATTCCAAAATTTCAAAATTCAAAATTTCAAAATTCAAAATTCCAAAAATTCAAAATTCCATGAATAATTGGATTTAATAATAAAATAATAGTTGCCTTTTAGGTTCGGTCGCCACTGACGCAAAAGGCCGAGCAATGTTCCGTACTGGGAATTATCTCCCACTGGGCAAACGAGTAGCTTTTCTATTCCCAGTATTTACTATACAAATCAAAGACAAATATGTAATCTATACACATATCGACCTCACTAAAAGGCAATAATTTTATAATATTGCTGATAACAGGGTTGGCATGGAGGAGTTAGTCCAAATTTACCACAGTCCTTACATGACCAAACTTTAATACGAGAGGGAAATGATAAATGGTCAAGGGTGGGCCATAGCTTGTGAGATTGAAACCATTTTAGGCTACAACATCAATGTAACATGAGTTTGGTGCAGAGCAATATCACATGTAGGCCCTATTCTTTTTCAACCAATGAAGGAGAATTGCCATGTACAACCATTGACTTACTTTTGAACAAAACACAGTTTCAAGTTCTAATGACGCTGATAGTAGTAAAAGTAAAAAGCGAATATCACCCACCGAAAACACGCATGGCAACAAGAGCAAACATAATTCAGAAAATTATATTAGTACACCATATACTGAACCAAATAAGGACTCAAATTCCAACTCTAATATAACCAATGACATCCAATCTTTATGTAGACAACTAGGAATCAAAACCTCTTGAAAACGAAACACAGTCAGAATCAAAGAAAAGGGAAATGAGAAATAAACGGTAAAAAGGTATATTATCAAAACATATCAAATAAATGACATACCAGAAGCTGCACCATTACAGAAAGATGAAAAATTCAACCTTGCTATGGGTGCTATAATACGTCTCACACCACAATTAATTTTCCATAGGGTCCCATTGTAATGTTTTTGTTCGTGGCATAGAGATAAAAAAGATTTTGCAACATGTATTTATGCTTAAATTCTTCATTGATCCAATATCTGCATGTTATTAACTTTTAACAAATATTTACCAGATTGAACTTTTTTTAATTTCAAAATTTAGATAAAAATACAACCCCGTGGAGATTAGACCCATGATGTGTAAAATGAGGCAGAATTAGCTAGAAATCTTATATCAACATGCATTTTTCTGTGATCTCTTCCTAAAATGCTGTAGATTTAGAACCTGGTAAAGATAAATCAATGTATCATGTAAAATGTAGAAAAGCGAACTTGTTTTTTTTATCTACCTCCTTCATCTGTATTCAAGGGAGATAATAGTGTTGTGAGTCCTATATTTGCCTTTGAAATAGAATAGATGTCGTACGTTTTTTCTAAATGCGAAATTTGTCTAGAAAGAAGAACTGAATTGAAAATGTTCAATGACACTGTTTGTAGTAGCTGCCAAAAAGATATGTCTGATACAAAATAATTCTCTCTGGAAAACAATATAAACCCAGGAAAGGTGCCTCTTGAGTTGAAAGAGTAAAAATAAGATAATTTTCAAAATTTGGTTTTATAAAAAATCACACCGTAAATACCTTAACTTTTACAATAAACTTGGTTGAACATCTATGATAAAGACGAAGCGTCTCCGTGGTCGAATGGTTAACGACGTTGCATTCTAAACCTTCACCTCTCATCGCTGCGGGTTCGAATTACACTGGGAGCTCGATTTGTAAGTGAGGAAGTGTCGATTCTTACGGATGACGGGAGGTTTACAGTACTGGTTCTACCCAGGAAAAGTGGGTGGATGCCTCCAACACAAAAACAATCGACCGTCATACTAGTATATAACCTTACATGTGTTGAAAATGACGTAAAACACCATACAAACAAACAAACTATGATAAAGATACAGTTTGAGTTTACCACCTACCACAATTTAGAGGTGTCAAATGCCTAGACCATTGCTTGGTCAGCTGATTTTGATGATCGAAATTATGAATAGTCAATTAATTTACTCATATGTTGATAAGATAGGTTAGTATTTTATCACAACAATATAGAATAATTATTAAGAGTAAAATATTTGGTTTACAAGTTAAATTTTACATGCCATCCGATATATCATGTGGGTATTAATTTTAAGAGCTCTGCTCGGTCTTAGGCAGTGCCTAAAATTCATATTATATTAACATTGTTACATCTGTAATATATCACAAGTGTTTTACATTAAGTTTGCATCGTATCATAAGTATGTTAAGTATTGGTATACACTATAAGTTTCGATAATCTCCATACCCGAGCACCTGCTATTTTCGATAGTTTTCGTTATAAATACTACCGACGAATTGATGCTTTGCATCAACATTTTCTTGTTATATTATTGTTATTGCCATGTGAGAAATGTATTATTGTTATTGCAATGTTAGAGAAAAGTATTGTTCCTTTCAGTGGCCACCTTTACTTCTATTAATGACATGGCCACTATATAACACCTAATTTTAAAACCGTCAATATAGTTTAACAATTGGCGAATCATATTAAACATTTGTGTCATGTGCAATTATGGAACTTTGTGTGCTCGTATAAAAAAAAAGTTCCGCTATACAAAAAGTGCATTTCAGAACCTATCCTCTACGTATTTGTCCTTGGTCATTCTAGATGGCTTCGTTCGATTGATCGGTGAATTCCATGCCAGAACTGATTTTTCTAATCGCAAAATCAATCGAAGGCATGTTCAACGAAGCCAATTTGTGTAACAGTAGATGTGAAAAACAGTTCATATGTCTAGAAAGCTGAATGTGCACCGTTTAACCACGTCGAGACTGACTTACGAATACGTATACGTGGAAAACATAAATTCAACAAAGGGTGTAGGGAAATTATAATAGAAATCTTATGAAGAAAATGCCTTCCATTCCCGGTCGATCAGGGTATCTAGAGTCATTGATGCAGGTTCCATGCGCACAATGTTTAGTTGCTCCTCTTTTACGCTTTTTTTCTGTAGATATTGATGCCATTACGAGATATTATTAATTTATTTACTAGAGAAATGCTTTTATAAGTTACTTCCTTGTCCGCAAAACATGGCCGTCGCGCGTTGCAGTGTGGTATCGATTTTTATATAATCTATTTTTAGACACAGTGAGGCTCGCGATAAAGGGCTATTCCCGACTCTGACACTCTCCTGGTTGTTATTACAGTTTCCTCCTGGTTGTTATTACAGTTTCCTCCTGGTTGTTATTACAGTTTCCTCCTGGTTGTTATTACAGTTTCCTCCTGGTTGTTATTACAGTTTCCTCCTGGTTGTTATAACAGTTTCCTCTCCTGGTTGTTATTACAGTTTCCTCCTGGTTGTTATTACAGTTTCCTCTCCTGGTTGTTATTACAGTTTCCTCTCCTGGTTGTTATTACAGTTTCCTCTCCTGGTTGTTATTACAGTTTCCTCCTGGTTGTTATTACAGTTTCCTCTCCTGGTTGTTATTACAGTTTCCTCTCCTGGTTGTTATTACAGTTTCCTCTCCTGGTTGTTATTACAGTTTCCTCTCCTGGTTGTTATTACAGTTTCCTCTCCTGGTTGTTATTACAGTTTCCTCTCCTGGTTGTTATTACAGTTTCCTCTCCTGGTTGTTATTACAGTTTCCTCTCCTGGTTGTTATTACAGTTTCCTCTCCTGGTTGTTATTACAGTTTCCTCGTTTAAGAATCTTGGCATACCTCAACTTCGGCTTACCTATGGAAGAAGGACCGATTTAAAATGGCTATCAATACATGACATCGTGTTCCAGTTAGGTCCAAAACATATTGCAAAATCGTTTCGAACTTCTACGGAAAAGGGGAAAGTCTGCATGGCAAACTTGGAACATACTTACAACTGCAACATAAATCGTTGTAATCTCAGCAATGACTGACATAATGATGTTTCAGATACTGATGCTTTGGAAGAATTCACGGAGTTATGTATGATAAATCAAGCAGTACACGAATCTAGGATACAAAGCAACTATTGTATTACGCAATTCCACCAACAAGCTACGTTAGTACAGCATGCATATCGACGTGGCTATCAAGCAGAATGTGAATGTCTCAGTCACGTATCGATGTGGTGGGAATGGTGGGCTGAGGGGCGACGAGCATACCTAGGTCTATTAGACAAATTTAAACATTGTCTAATTTCCATTGCTAGGGGCAAGGTTTATGTATAATTCCCAGGGGTAAATGATTAAGATCAAATATTTCCGTGTTGGCATAGGATTCTCTACTACGGGGAATTTACGTTTGTCTAATCCCCGGGGAATGTTCCCACCACCCCTACACCATGTGCAGTAAAACATTGATAGGTGAGTTTTTACTAAAGATCAAGTTATGCCTTATCCATCTAAACGGGTTTGAAATGAAGCTGTTGACCACTTGATCACTGGAACCGTATTGGACAAGTCTTCCCTGCGTTACGACTATATGTCAAACATTTTAGAAATGTGACTGTAATAAAAGAAAATGTATAAATATCAGTTGCAAATGCTATCCATACCGTTTTAATTTCGAATAGGTATTTCCTCTAGTCCAGCCTTTAAAGGTTCTGAGTACGCTTTTAATCACCCTTAGGATAGGTGTCCTGCTTTTTATTTAGTCGGTTGACTGTTACCTGTACGCAGGCTTCATAGCTTCTGCTCCCAACTAAATACCATTTTGTTTATTTTGCCCATTATTTTCTCGTTTAGGACAAAGCAGTTTGTTAGAAACTGGAACCATACGCCGCTGGCAATGAAATGGTGTGGAAATACCTCATTGAAGGTCCCATGTTCATCGTCATATGCAAACCATCTTCGGGATGGCTAAAAATTATGTACTATTGACATTTTAAAGAGTGAGTTCTGTTCAACCCGGGGCTAGAAAGGTGAACGGTAGCAAGCACTTTTCACTACTGTCTCAATCAAACCGCGACTGCAATACATTTTGTATTTATCGTGTTTGGCGATTTCCAATTTTCTCCTTTCGTGCTCTTTTTGTACAATGTAATGTATCTATGCATGGCATTTTGAATATAATGCAAACTTGAGAGTAGTTAATCAGGACTAAATATAAAATTAGGTATTTAAGTCGGACAGGAAATGTAGCATTCACAGAAATAGAGGATCTTAAACGAGTTCCCATTTCATATAAGATTTATGAAACAAGTTATGAATTATCTTAATTTTAACGAGCCTTTTGGCGAGTTAAAATTAAAAATAATTCATAACGAGTTTCATAAATCTTATATGGAATGGGAACGAGTTTAAGATCCTTTTTATCACATAACATTAATATCAAATTAGTAAAAATTAATTCAGATGAACATAGAACTGCCACGACGTCAGACACACTTTACCGCCAAAACGTCATAAAATATGTGACGTCGTAACGTCGCGTCTCACACATAACGTTGCGTATAAACGAGTTCGTGTTTTACCTCTTTACAAAATAGCAGTTTACGCCAACTTTTTAACAAACCAACAAAAATGTTTTGTATAACGTGCATTATTTTTATAAGCTGTCACAAATAATAAGTTTATGACTCCGATCTGGGTGAATTTGAAATAAATAAAATAGTTTCTGTTAATAAACTTGCGTAGTGTTACAGGCTTAACTCAACCAATCAAAATCGTTCCAGGTTGTATTACACGTGTGTCATAAAACAGAATATTACATGGGTGTTCGACACTGCTAACAAGGGACGTTATGTGATAAAACAGTCAACCAAATCACACTTCCAAAACAAACAACAATTGGAGGTTGTTTTTAGTAACAACAGATGTCTCCCGAACTAGGGAAAGGGCCATAAATCTGCCAAAAATCATTCAACCAGAACACGACGTCAATATGCACAACTAGGCTTGGCAATAATCATCTCTCCCAAGTTTCGTTGAAATCTGACCAGGGGATCAGGATAACCAGTCCGGACAAAGTTTGTGTATTAAAACCTTTAAAGGGTCATAACTCCGCTAAAAATCGATTAACTTAACCATGGCGACGACATACGCAACTAGGCTTGGTACTGATCATCCTTGCCAAGTTTCGTTGAAATCCGGCCAGGGGTTCAGGAGAAGCAGTCCGGACAAAGTTTGTGTATTAAAAAAAAAAATTAAAAAAAAAATAAAAAATAAAAAAAAATAAAAAAAGGAAAAAAAAAAAAATACTCATTCACAGTTCGCCACTATGATTTCATCTTTAATTGTGCAATTGCCGGCCCAAAAGAACGGTGACGTTTGATGTCTGTCTGCATTCTAGTCTTGTCGTGCACCCTAGAACCTGGTTTAAAACCCCAGCGGCCTTTTTTGCCACTGACCGTCCCAAGGCGGTAGCCCTTTTGTCAACCCTTTTTGTGTTTGTGACGTCATATGCCTTTATTCCTTATTTACATTGCCGTTCATGTTTATCATTTTGCGTGCTTTTGGGTTTACTGTGTTCTGTGAAAGCTTTATCTCCTTTTCGACTTTATACTTAATTGTACACTTCTATATTAAGATGACACAAAATACAAAGTTTAAAATATGTCAATATAGGTAGTATTTTCGTATGTTATGGTTTTGTTTGTGGGTGGGTTAATGATTTAATTTGCAATAGTAACTAGTAAGTTAGTTACGTTAATAAGCACATACATATTCGTTATATAGAGTTTAATAACCAGTGTTTTTGAGATACGGGAAATATCTCCCTCGGTAGAGAAATGGCCCCGATATAAGAACGAATGCTCTCAAAAACACTGGTTATTAAACTATGTATTACATAATTTAAAATGCTATTTTATTAATATTTCTAATGATTCACGCCTTTTTTACACCAGTTTGCACGAGAACGCCAAGACGACGTTACGTCATACAAACAAAACAAGTGGAACCGGAACACTTCGTTAACTTCCGTAATCGTTATTCCGTAGTGGCGGAATCTGACGACGACGTCCGTAAAACAATCGGAACGCCCCGCCACTGACGGAAAAGGCCAATCAATGTTCCGTACTGGGAGATATTTCCCAGTAAAGGAAACGAGTAGATATAGCTTTTCTATTCCCAGTATTTCCTATACAAATCACAGACAAATATGTAATATAAAAAAATATCTACTGGTAAACAGATTTACAAAGTAAAATGGTTACTTTTACTAAAAGTTTTAAATTGTTTTAATCGAGATAAAAAATGTAATATCAATTAATATTACATATTTGTCTGTGATTTGTATAGGAAATACTGGGAATAGAAAAGCTTAAAGAGGCTCTACCTATATCTTTTTGTCCACCAATTGATATAAACTTTACTTAATTATAAAGAGGACTATGAATAAGGTAAATGGCAATAATTTCACCCAATGTAATATGCGTTTTGCTGGGGAAAAACAAGATTGAAAAGATCGGATTTTTGAAATTGTATTCGTAATTGTTTTAGACAAGCCGATTGCGGAGATTTTCCGATCTTATTCGTTTACAATCGGAACTACTCGTCTGATTAGCGAAGAGTTCCGATCGATTCGTTTGCTATCGGAACTGAGCCGATTAGTATGTAATCGCATTGCGCATGTCCGAGAAAATCGTAAAAACTCGTAGTTCTCCGGCAGGAATTAACGGCTGGGCAGCATTTTATTCAAGATATTGTTTTGATCATAATTAATAATTTACAGAACTGGAATACAAACCATGTTTCTCGTTCTCCGCACTCGTTCTTATATCGAGGCCATTTCTCTACCTCGGGAGATATTTCCCGTATCTCAAAAACACTGGTTATTAAACTCTATATGGTGTTAACAACATGTTGCTTAGGTCTAACACATGAGTTCATCGTGTAGGATTTATAGTTTATTAAAGTCTCATCATAATACAGTATTATATACAATACAACATTACATATGATTTTAACTATGCCATTTTAAAATAATTATAAAAGACTATCATCACATCACACGCAAAAACACACAGATAAAAGTCCAGACTCCATTGTGCCTATAATCGTCGGGTAGGACGCCTGTCGTAGGCGGACGTACTATAAAACACACACGCGCGGAATCTTGCATACAATGCTTACATATTAGGTATGCAAAAGGAATTTCGTAGAGATCGTTTTAAGGCGCATTCGTTATCTTTAGGGCATTTATAATAAAAAACGTTATTATTTATCAATGTTAAGTCGGACCCTATTCCTCCACAGACAGCTTAATGTACCCGCATTAAGTGATGCGAAAAATGTACATGTATATACGGTATATTGTAAAATGTATATTCTATTTGTGAATAAAACCTGTTTAAACGAATATATTTTCCACGAGAATAATTATGTTTTACTATTTTATTTCATATTGTAAACGTTGAAATTCTAAAGTTAACACTTCAAAAATTAAAATAATCATTAAGCATGTTTCGTAAAGATGGCGTAACGCAAAGACTTAAAAATGACAAAAATATAGAAACCACGGCACCCAAACGCAATGACACTGTAGGCCTGCACTGTATCACAAACTAAAAGCAAATTAAATATACAATAAAAAGGACACTACACAACACTAAGGTTGTTGAATGAAGACAATTTGATCCGTTAACATTATTTTGTTTTCACGCAGTGGTTGGATTGTTTAACAAACAACTTTAGCAGGTAATTTACCGAAGGCTGTTTTTAAGTAGTCCGAATTAACGGATTAATGGTGAAAGAAATGAATGAAAATAGACAAATATCGGCGATAAACAGCAAATAAATATATTATTTGTAAGAAAACATTTACATGTTGCTTGGACAAGAATTCCTGAAAACGCGATTAAATCAGAGACCCAAAATTCGGGGAATTAAGATCACGCGGAAATAACGCGATAAACAGTAGTAATGATATGTTCCAGGGTTACAGCATCTTTTTTCACTGAAACATGTATTGTAAACTCTAAATAAGCATTGACTGGTTTGAAATGTTCACGTTTAAAATAGTTACCACAAATGTCTGGAAATCGTCTAAGGTCGGGATTTCATTTTTAAAAAATCCCGAGGCCGTCGTCTTGGACTTTGAGTCCTATTATTTACAGGTTAAGCCAGACATTGACTATATATGTAAGCAACTATGTAATTATATGCAAAATGAAAAAAGAAATAGTAATGCTTCTACTTTGAAGACGAATATCGTATTTAATAACATAGAATGAAAAGAGATATTAAAGGGACACACGGCAATCTTGATTTTTTAAAAACTCACGGCGTCCCGTTAGTTTTTCTCTTGACTTGCATTTGTTCAATCATAAATATTAATTATTAGAATAGTTTAAGGCAAATTGTTTTTACATATTACTCACTTTTTATAATACTGCACCAATAATATATTTAAAGGGACACATGGCAATTTTGAGTTTTATTCAAACATTAAAATGTGCTCCTCGATTTAGTTATCCTGCGTCATTTTGACTTTAAGACTGCTTGCTTATAATTAAATAAAAAATTGAGATTTCAACTTTCTTCACTATTTTACCAATTTTTTAAATATATTACTAGTGCAATATTATAAACTGTTAGTAATATTCAAAAATAATTTGCTTTGAACTATTTTAACAATTAATATTAATGATTTGATGATTTAACAAATGCAAGTTAAGAGGAAAACTAACGGGACGCCGCGAGCTTTTAAAAATCAAGATTGCCGTGTGTCCCTTTAAAAACTTGGTAAAATAGTGAAGAAAATTGAATAACTCAATCTTTTATTTAATTAGATGCAAGCAGTTTTAAAGTCAAAATGACGCAGGATAAGTAAATCGAGGAGGAAATTTTAATATCTGAATAAAACTCAAGATTGCCATATGTCCCTTTAACAAGCAGATGCAAACTTAGAAATAAGTGATCATACATGATTACGTCGTCCGAGTATTAACTTGCATGCCTCATCCAACCATTTCTCCAAGAAGCGTAAACGGGGTGTGTTGGGGAATGAAATAAAACCTTAATTTCGGCTTAACCAGTCTGCAGATTGTAATATTAAGACATTTAATTGATAATTTTAAAAATGCAATAAAAGTGTTTAAACTACTTACAAGAAAGTTTCCTGAGATTGTACGACAAGACTGTCATAGTTTCAAACATGTCCACATTCTCATTTCGAACAACTAGGTCGCCCAGTCCGGTCACCATCGGTAATTTTAAAAACTGTGCAAGCCTTCCAGAAGCCAAAAGTCCCTGCGAGCAAGCTGGTCCCAGAACGGCCTTGATTCCCTCATTGTGGTAAAGGTGTGACAATAGTCCAACTGGAGGCTCGTACGGGCACACTCCAGAATAATTCCGTATTATAGGTTCAAATCTTATTCCGAGCTTGCTAGTAGCCTCAAAGGCAATCGATAGCGCCGGACCAATTCGACGCAAATCAAACGGTTCTGGTGCAGCCTCCATCAAAATCACTCCGACCTTTATGCTGACTTGTCCCGAGCTTGTGCTGATTTCAGTCGTTGTTGACAGCGCACTTATTGGTGAGGAATTGTGAAGTATATGCAATGATATAACACCGAACAAAATGTTTAGCCCTTTCATTGTTATGCGAATGTGAGCACGTTTGTGTAATTTAAGATGAAATACAGTTGTTTTTTATATCCCTAGTTTTAAACCTTCCTGGTTCTATCCCTTGTTTTAAACCTTTCTGGTACTGTATATCCAACTTGAATGCCTTATTTTTAACATGTCGTTTATGTTAACGTTGTCATGTCAATAAATCCACTTTCATGTCCAGGTAAATAGAAAACACACTGTCATCCTATCGCGAAAATTTCGAATTTATTAAATCGTATTTACAGATAAATTAATGTTGAACAAAACCTCTTGCACGTTTTACATATATATACAAACAATACATCTGTCTTAAATCATCTCCGAGTCTATTTCTATCGTGTTTTGCAATATATTGTTGTAAAAACTCAAATAAAATCAGAACTATATGGAATTCTGAGTCTTCGTATATGCAATGATAAAGTGTGATATGATTAATCGTAATATTCCGCTGTCATTTGTGAACATTAAAAAATAAAATATTAACCGTCATTTAGGAATATCTAAGCTAGGAAGTAGCTTTATTGCCATGTTCAATGCTTTTATACACTACGACAGATCTGCTTCTGGCGAATTGCTTTTTATTCACGTGAGAACGCAAAAAAAGGATAAACCAATACAAAGTCTCGAATAATATAAATGATTGTGTAGGCAAGTGTTAATTATTTTTGTAACTCAATGAAACCATACTCTATCTATTACATATTATTCCATAATCACACAATATTTTACAGTGCGAAGTACGTTATATAAAATTAATCACAAAATCTTATATAAATAGAAAAGCTCTGTTGCAATGGCATTTTTAATTTTGAATATAATTACAATGAAATATCTAGCTGCCATTTTATTGCTTTTCGGCTGAAACGACCAGATCTGATTTCTCTCCAAATAAATAAACGAAATTGAATGTAATTCCACTTTTATTCGTTCTTGTTTTAGTTATATAAAACAACTATTTAGAAGCTCAACCGTTTGAATTTTCATCAACTATTGGACCATTCATCGTCCAAATGACAGAAATTGGCGATTTGAGGAAGAAAGCAGTAATTCTGAACTCAAAATCAACAATGACGGCGAGAACATAATTAGTTTGGCATCAATTGTAATGGTGTGACTTCATTAACGCAATGGCCGGCATGGACACCAAGGCCTCCAACAGCCGATCATCGTCGACAGGTAAATTGCCAATTTGTATTGCATTATAAATATGTCAACACTTTGGAAAATGTGCGAATATTGTAGTAAGCACACAATTAATTACTGCAATCGTAAAAAACAATTAATGAACACTGTAATTATAATATAAGCATGTGAACAAAATCAGGTTATACATACATACATACTTGTGTTGAGGCCTACGTAAACTGTAAAGCCAAGTATTTGCCAAAAGCAATATGAAACATCAACATTAAAACAAGAGCTGGGAGGGGGGAATGGGGAGGGGAGGGAGAGGTGGGAGAGAGGAGCAACATATATATGTGTAAGAAGCTATGTGTAAGAATTGACTAAAACAACACAGAAATATGTAAAAAAAAAAAAAAATGAGTTTCGAGTGTAGGAGGTTGAGAGGGTGGTAGGGAGGGCGGCAACATGGGGGTGGGGGGGGGGGGGTAGGGGGCAACATAGCTATGTGTAGGAACTGACAAAAACAACACAGAAATATGTAAAAAAAAAATAAAAAATAATAATAATCGAGTTTCAAATGTGGGGATGGGGGCGGGAGGTGGGTAGAGTCGAGGGGTGGGGAGGGTAGGGAATGCAGGGTGTGTGTGTGGGGGGAGGCAACTGAGAAAAGCAAAACAGAAATATATAAAAAAAAAATTGGGGGAGGGGGATGAAGAGGGCAATAAATATATATGTGTAAGAAGCTGTGTAAGAACTGAGTAAAACAAGAGAAAAATATGTAAAAAAATAATATATTTTAGAGTTACAAGTGGGGGGGATTGGGGTTGGGTGACAGGCGCGGAGGGGGTGGGGGTCTGAGGGGGGTGAGTGGTGGAAGCAACATATATGTGCAAGAATTGACTAAAACAACACAGAAATATGACAGAAAAAAACAGCTGAGCGTGGGGTGGGGAGGGAGTGGGGGATTGAGGAGGGAACCCATGCCCCAATATCGGTGAAGTATGAATAAGATGCATAATGCTATAATAAATCCCAAACCAAAATTATAGATATATACATGCTTAAATGCAAACCTAGATCTGCCATTATTGCACATTTTATGGGCCATCACAATTTGGGTTCAATGGGAGCCCAGAATTTGCAGAAGACAAAATTACTTACCTAACCCTTTACAACATACTATAAGGAAACCAATTCCCAAATTTAGTTCAGCTAGGACAATAAATGTAAGAGATATAGACCTGAAAACACAGCTTACACGCAAAATTTGATGTGAAACAGACACATTTTAATTTGGGTTCCATGGGAGCCCAGGGGTTACAGGAACCAACATTACTTAAACAGCCCTTAAGATAACGCTATAAGGAAGCTAATGGCCAAATTTGGTTGTGCTAGGGTAAGACATGTAAGACATATAGACTTGTAAACACAGCTTACACGCATCATTTGATGTGAAATGGGACGCATTTTATGGGCTATAATTTGGGTTCCATGGGAGCCCATGGGTTACAGGAACCAAAATGGCTTATGCAGCCTTTACGATAGTGCTATGCGAAAGCCCATGACCAAATTAGGTTGTGCTAGGATACGAAATGTAAGAGATATAGACTTGTAAACTCATCTTACATGCAATCCTTGATGTGGGACGCCGACGCCGACGCCGGGGTGATAACATAAGCTCTCTTATTCTTCGAATAGTCGAGCTAATGATAACGTTTGGTCTATTGCAATGCACATATGTGTAAACACCCACCTCACACACACACCTCAACCCCAGTTAGATAGACTAATGAAATAAAAATCACCGCCCACTCCCACCCCCAGTCAGATAAACTAATGAAATAAAGTTGTGCATGGATGTTACGTAATAGATAGTGTATGGTCCCATCGAGTTGATAGATTGAAACCACCAACGAGATGAGACCATACTCTATGTGTTTTATAGCATGTCCAATGCAGCTTCCGATAACTGGTAGTTAGAGTACACCATTTATTCTGACAGGTGTTATTTTCAATTAAACGATTTACACCTGTGCAAATACAAAGGGAATTTCAGTGACCATGCAACAAAATTCATTATTTTTAGCATTTCCCCGAGATCTAGATGCAACACTAACACATTTGATGTTTAATACATTTTAGAAAAGAGATATATCTCATCAGTTGATTTTCAATAAAGTATATAGATAGCTGACCTGGCTGGTGGCCTAAAGGTAATGGGAATGGGCTGATAAAGAATAAATGTCCCTTGGTACCTCATTTCAGAAGTGAAAACGTTAATGAGTACTTACGTTTTGCTTTCTATGTTGTTGTTTTATATTCATATATACATGATCATCTTTGTGTTATACTTATACTGTCTATTTATGCTGCCTAATTTGTTAGAGAATATAGCTTGGCGGGATTTTTTTTTATACCGTCCCGTTTTATTTGGGATGACACGATGGTACGACTGAGGTTTGCTTCACCCTAGAACCTGGTTTAAATCTTGTGCCTTGTGTTATACATTTTAATATAAATTGGGCCTACTTACTTCCTTACTTACATACGTACTAACATATTGCGTACACATGTGTCTGTATGGTTTACATCTTTTATTTAATTAAATTTAACTGTTCACATAATGAAAAGCGTCTCATATAATAGTTCCCTAAGCATGGATGAAAATAAAGATACTACTATAATTACTGGAGGAAACAATATCCAACCAAACGTTTTTTATTTTAATTTATTTTATTGTGTATAAACGGATGTTTACGATATGTTACAATATATGTATTACACTTCACCATACTACTAGCTTGTTAATACAAGGCGAAAAGTCAAAGGCGAAAAGTCGGCAACACGAAAAGTCGAAGACGAAACGTCGCCTACCCGAAAAGTCGAAGGCGAAAAGTCGCAAACCCGCCGTTTTGATTTCGACTCGCATAGTCGCCAAACCGATAGTGTAAAATTTTCGGGTTGGCGACTTTCGTGTTGGCGAGTTTTCGACTTCAAGATATATATCCCGTTTGTTGACTCACTTGCAATAGTCATTTATTGAAGACGGATGCGGCCATTTCGACTTTTCGCCTTCGAGTTTTCGCCTTGTTAATAACCCTTTCCACAAGACGAAAAGTCGCCTACCCGAAAAGTCGAAGGCGAAAAGTTTTTGGCTCAAGCATGTGAGCAAACTTAGGATGCATAATTTTGCAAACTCTTTTCGTTAAAAACAATACTAAACTGGCTCAGTTTTTCAAAGAGGAACTTATAAATGTCTTGTTACAAGGTGTAGTGTGATTTAAACGTCTACAACATCACAGTTGTGTCCTTTCTCTAATTAACTGCAACTTTCTTTTAAAAAACATCTTGGGATTTCTTTGGAATATTTTTTGGAATTAAGTGTGCAGTATATATACAATATATAGCGAAAATTCCCGAGTTGCGTTTCTTTTGCATTTCAGTATATATGTCGCTATTAAATGCAGCCACAATAAAACTAATACAGAAGAACATCGAATCGTTGCACGTGCATTTGTTTGAGCCGCATCTTGTGGTATGGATTTGTTAAAATCCCTCAAGGTAAGTATTTTAAAAGTTATCCAGCGTAATCATTTTTTTTTCAGTAACAGTTACCTTTGACCAACTGACCCAAATAATGATCCCGAGCTTCCTCTCCGTAAGCTGCACTATCTGGTGAAGTTTCGTTTAAATGTCTCAATAGAAAGTAAAGTTATTGATCAGAAACACATTTTCTATTTATAATAACACTGACCTTGACCTTTGACCAAATGATCCGAATAACAATCCCAAGCTTTCTCTTCATGTGTTGCACCTTGACGTTTCGTTAACATCGCTTAAGGACAAGTTTAGTTAGTGAGCAGAAACCAATTTTCTATTAATAGCAATAGTCACATTTGACCAAATGACCCCAAAACCTCACCTTGTGATGAGAGAAATCCTGAACTTCTCACAACATAATTAATTTGCCATAGTGTCCAATTGTAATGTTTTTGTTCGTGGCAAAGAGATAAACACAATTTACAAAATGTGTCTTATGCTTAAAAAAGAGTATGAGAGTGGACCTTTGGAAACGGCCGAACACGATAAATACGAATTCTTGCAGTTTCGGTTTAATCTTGCACGGTAGTGAAATATGCTTGCTACCGATCACGCCCCCTAGCCCCGAGTTGAGTAGAACTCAATATTCATAAAATCGATAGTACAGAAATGTAACCATTCAGGAGATGGCATGCATATGGCTGTGGACATGCTATATTTAATGTCATCATTCCATGTCCAGCGGCATATGGTCCCAGTATCTAATAAAAGTCTATGCCCCGAAGAGCGAAAAAAACAAAATGGAATTTAGTTGGGAGCAGCGGTTATGAAATCTGCGCAAGTACTAAAGTCTTCATTGATCAAATATCTGCGCTTTAAAACATAATTAACAAATATTTACCAAATAGGCCATTTTTAAATGTCACGTTTGCGTGACAACTATCAAAATTTAGCGTAATAATATGACAAAAATACAACGCCATGGTGATTAGACCCATAGTGTGTAAAATGAAGCAGAATTAGCTAAAAATCTTATATCAACATGAAATGTTCTGTGATCTCTTCCTAACATGCTGTATATTTAGATTTAGAACCTGGTAAGGATAAATCAATGTATGCAATGGAAAGTAAAAAGTAGTAAAGAGGAACTTTTTTATATACCTGCTTCATCTGTATGAGTATTCAAGGGAGATAATAGTGTTGTGAGTCCTGAAAGACGCGTGTATAATAGTCTTGTGAGTCCTGAAAGACGAGTGTATCATATTTTGAATGTATGCTTTATAATTAATCCAGTTATGTAACAGTCAACTTAATACAATCAATTACATTTATGAAAAAAATCAAAGGGTACACAGACTCAATAAAACCGAGCCTGCTACCTTATTCTCTTGGTTGTGTTTGTTGCTTCCACAGGATCTCCCTTATCAGTATTTATTTAACACAACTTCTAATATAACAGGTTATGACACAAACAGTTGATATAACGATACTTATGGTTATATGGGTATATCATTGGTGGATTTATAGTATCGGATCTGCTGGTTATAGGGGTATATCATTGATAGACGTGTGGTATCGGATCTGTCTATATCCCATTCTCCCACTTAACTATAGCAACATATTCAGATGTATTATGACTTAAATTAAAATTAAGACATACAATTTATAATTATGACAGTTACTAGCCAGCAAGTTATTTTTAAATAATGATTTGAGAAGATATTCGTCAATGCGAATGCATCTCACTTTGGTAGCTTAGCAACTGCATTCCCAAGAAATGTATTGCAACAAAAACAATAAGTATTAATGCAAACACAATGGTCGGTGTTCATTAAAAGTGAAATATTGTTTAAAACAAACAAGCTATTTCTATATTTGTAGATGATCAGAATTATTAATTAGGTATTTATGAAAGGTACAATAAGCATAAATATCATAAACTATTCGCTACATGCGTAGTTTATTGTACAAGAACGGTAAGAAAAAGTACTTGAAAGGAAATGTCAGCATACTCAATACAGCATGCAGTAACCTGTCTGAATGTAGAAATTCCGCCTTAATTCCAATAAGCGATGGGAAAGCTTATTTTAGCAGGATATTTTAACAGACATTTCGACAATAAAACATGCTTAAAAAAACATGCGATAACTTGTTTAAAATTACATATTAAATGTTTTAATTTTTCAATATGCAGACTTTTTGAGCCGACATTACGGTTTTATTTCATAACACAGCCAACCCCGTTGTCGCATTTTGAAGAAGGGGTTGGATGGGGTATGAAAGTTAATACTCGGACCACGTAATGTAGAACTGATGCACACTTAATCCTTGTTCCAACTCATTATGTATAATTTATAGAAACAATTGATGAGGGTCATTTATTAGGATGTGACTTACCGTTAAGTAAACAGCTACAAATCGACAAATTATGCTTAACACATTGTTAAAATTAAACAAATAAGGCAATTTGAATGCACAAATCATCACTTTTTTTATCATTTGACCTCAATTGTGCATGAATCAATGACCTTGTTAGAAATGTATTCAAGGATTTTCGTTAAGCTAAAATTACAATGGGACGTTTGGTGTTTGGTGTTTGGTGTTTCATTTTTTATTCAGTAGCAGTATAAAGTATAATACTGATTATTGTAAAAATAAAGATCGGTTGTGACGATAAATATTTAAAAAAAATGTATTTGCCCTGACCTCTTTGTTATCGTACACGTCTTAGAAATATCTGAATAGTCCGATATTATAACCATGTCTTCTTCTATATTTTTTAAACTATCTGAAAAAAAATAGTGTGCACCAAGTGAATTTGTATACGTAAGTCTCAGTCTAGCGTAACCCCGGGTGTGTAAATATGTAACATAGTGAATTTGTATACGGTAAGTCTCAGTATAGACTAACCCCACGGTGTGTAAATGTGTCACCTGGCGAATTTGTGTACCGTAAGTCTCAGTCTAGCGTAACCCCCGGTGTGTACACATGTAACCTGGTGAATTTGGATACGGTAAGTCTCAGTCTAGCGTATCCCCCGGTGTGTAAATATGTAACCTAGTGAATTTGTATACGATAAGTCTCAGTTTAGCGTAACCGTCGGTGTAAATATGTAACCTAGTGAATTTGTATTCGGTAACTATCAGTCTAGTATAACCCCCTCGGTGTGTAAATATGTAACAACAATATCAACCTTTATTGAGCTCTACTGTATGGTTGAGGTCTACTGTATGGTTGAGGTCTACTGTATTGTTAACCCACCGTAATACTTACATCAACCTTTAGTGAGGTCTACTGTATGGTTGAGGTCTTCTGTATGGTTGACCCACCACAATACTTCTATCACCCTTTAGTGAGCTCTACTGTATGGTTGAGGTCTACTGTATGGTTGAGGTCTACTGTATGGTTGACCCACCACAATACTTCTATCAACCTTTAGTGAGCTCTACTGTATGGTTGAGGTCTACTGTATGGTTGAGGTCTACTGTATTGTTAACCCACCGTAATACTTCTATCAACCTTTAGTGAGGTCTACTGTATGGTTGAGGTCTACTGTATGGTTGACCCACCACAATACTTCTATCAAACTTTAGTGAGCTCTACTGTATGGTTGAGGTCTACTGTATGGCTGACCCACCGTAATACTTCTATCAACATTTAGTGAGCTCTACTGTATGGTTGAGGTCTACTGTATGGTTGAGGACTACTGTATGGTTTAGGTCTACTGTATGGTTGACCCACCACAATACTTCTATCAACCTTTAGTGAGCTCTACTGTATGGTTGGTGTCTACTGTATGGTTGACCCACCACAATACTTCTATCAACCTTTAGTGAGCTCTACTGTATGGTTGAGGTATACTGTATGGTTGACCCACCACAATACTTCCATCACCCTTTAGTGAGCTCTACTGTATGGTTGAGGTCTACTGTATGGTTGACCCACCGTAATACTTCTATCAACCTTTAGTGAGCTCTACTGTATGGTTGAGGTCTACTGTATGGTTGAGGTCTACTGTATGGTTGACCCATCACAATACTTCTATCAACCTTTAGTGAGCTCCACTGTATGGTTGAGGTCTACTGTATGGTTGAGGTCTACTGTATGGTTGAGGTCTACTGTATGGTTGACCCACCACAATATTTCTATCAACCTTTAGTGAGCTCTACTGTATGGTTGAGGTCTACTGTATGGTTGACCCACCACAATACTTCTATCAACATTTAGTGAGCTCTACTGTATGGTTGAGGTATACTGTATGGTTGACCCACCACAATACTTCTATCACCCTTTAGTGAGCTCTACTGTATGGTTGAGGTCTACTGTATTGTTAACCCATCGTAATACTTACATCAACCTTAGTGAGGTCTACTGTATGGTTGAGGTCTACTGTATGGTTGAGGTCTACTGTATGGTTACACACTACAATACTTCTATCAACCTTTAGTGAACTCTACTGTATAGTTGAGGTCTACTGTATGGTTGACCCACCACAATACTTCTATCACCCTTTAGTGAGCTCTACTGTATGGTTGAGGTATACTGTACGCTTGATTCATCGCAATACTTTCAACAACCTTTAGTGAGCTCTACTGTATGGTTTAGGTCTACTGTACGGTTGACCCACCACAATACTTCCATCAACCTTTAGTGAGCGCCACTTTATGATTTGATAAGTATACCATTGTGAAATGTTTTATTTTTGAGGTGGAGGTAGTCCTTTAGATATCAAATTTTACTGATCAACTATTTACCTAACTCATTCATAAAATCCCAGAATGTATCTAAACTATCATTTCTCTCATTTAAAGACAACACTCCCTAATTACATGGGCAGTTACTGTATGGACTGCTTATACATGTATGCGTATAATGTGCCTATAATTAAAGGGGCTGGACACGATCTGGACGTAATTTTTATTACCGAGCATTTTTTATTGACGAATAATTACTATGGTAGCGCAATATTGCCCCCGATTTACTGCTTAGTAAGTCGTGTATTAGTGCCATATAAAATTACCAACTTTGTTTTAAAATAATAAAAGCAACTTTAGTTATCCATTTTTGTTATCGATTGTACAAATAATTCAGTAATAGTGTCCTTATATAACTAAAACAAATACATTATATAGATCCAACAGTTATGATGTTATACAACAAAAACGAGCCGGCAATATTTTTCATACATAATGATTAAGCATGACACTTCAGGTTCAATGAATTGCAGTGAAATTTAATATATTAGGCACATTAGAGTGTGTTCGTGCGTGCAATTTTCCATGTGCGCGAAAACCAATTAGAAAAAAAGATAATTTGTACTTTGTTCTTTTAAGGTTAAAGCCATAGTTAAATTGCTTCAGTTGTCATAAATAAGCAAATACACTGACTCTCTCCTGACAAATTTTATTTAAACTTGTCATTCAGAACATATATACAATATACGAATATAACAAATCAGACACAGAATATCGGATGACACCCTTTAATGGTCAATGATTTCACGGTTTTACAGGAATATTAACAGAAGGGTGAGCTCATTAGATCAGGGTGTCATATGAATGGCTATATAGTGTCTCCACCTATATCGAACAAACAAAATCACACGAATATGAACGAAATTTTTAGACACAGGTGTCGTGGGAAAGACAATATCAAACAAACAGAAGTACAAGACTATGTATGCATATATGCCATTGCCTGGCTGTTTTCTCAGCCATATATTTAAACTATGGAAACCTGTATCTGTGTGGTAGTAAGTTGGACCTCGTAGAAACTCATTCAACAATTTCAATGTTTGCTCTAGATACAATGTGTTGATCCCTTTAGAGGGCATACTCTAGTGTATGTCAATATATATTTCTTACACTTGTTTTAACACTCGCATTTCCCACAGGAGTAACAACAGCAACAACACAAACGTAATACATATATATATATATTTCTTTTGGATGACTGACTGACCTTATTAAATATTAATATTCTTTTTCTATCTGTGACTGAACAATGTGTATGTACCTCGTGGGATATATGAAGGATAATTATCTCGTGGTAGATACGAATGAAAATGAATGAAAATCACATGTATTTTTTATTTTATTTGTTTATTTTTTCATTCAAGAAAATTCAACTCAATTCATTTTTTTAGATATGATTAATATTTGGTGTTATAGTTGGTAACGCATCAGTGTCGTGTCATGTTCATTTGTTGGTAACGCGTCAGTGTCATGTGTTGATTTGGTGGTAACGCATCAGTGTCATGTCGTGTTGATTTGTTGGTAACGCATCAGTGTCATGTCGTGTTGATTTGGTGGTAACGCATGCGAGTCATGTCGTGTTGATTTGCTGGTAACGCGTCAGTGTCATGTCGTGTTGATTTGGTGGTAACGCATCAGTGTCATGTCGTGTTGATTTGGTTAATACGTTGGAATTATAGTTGGTAGTCGTGTTCATTTGGTTAATACGTTATAGTTGGTAACGCTATCATTATCTTCAACATCATCATACTAATGCATGATATTAATTAATGTAAATTACAGCACAGAAGAATCACTGAATAACATATTCCAAATGTGTAATTTGTATACTTGTCATGCATTTTAACTATTAATGTACATTTACAACATACTCTTCTCACTGTATTGTATTGAATTGTATCCCCACCAACGTAATGCTTCTGTTGAATAAATAAATTGTGAAATTTGAATTAACATTTATCAATAACAAACACTCCACCTTATAATGCGATACATAATAAACTACACCTACAAATTATATCAATCTCTCAACATGGACTTGGGCCAGCCTAGTATTGTCAGATGACATCCCACCCAACACATACTAGGGCAAGCCTATAATTGTCAGATGACATCCCACCCAACACATACTAGGGCCAGCCTATAATTGTCAGATGACATCCCACCCAACACATACTAGGGCCAGCCTATAATTGTCAGATGAGATCCCACCCAACACATACTAGGGCCAGCCTATAATTGTCACATGACATCCCACCCAACACATACTAGGGCCAGCCTATAATTGTCACATGACATCCCACCCAACACATACTAGGGCCAGCCTATTCTATAATTGTCACATGACATCCCGCCCAACATATACTAGGGCCAGCCTATAATTGTCACATGACATCCCACCCAACACATACTAGGGCCAGCCTATAATTGTCACATGAAATCCCACCCAACACAGACTTTAACTTTCAAAAGTACAAACGTAAATAATCAATGAAATTAATACGACCGGACAACATCAACATCCTGAAACGTCTTCAAATCGAAGAAATATTAGTTACTGCAATAAAAGTAGATATACAAGATGAACAGGAAATGTAGCATTCAATGACCACAGTCATCCAAGAGTACGCACAGCAACAAACATTAATTACAAAGATGAATAAAAGGCAAGATATGACAACAAACATAAAATGATTGACAAATAAGTTGTCAAAAGGGCTACCGTTTTTGAATGGCCAATGGCCAACAAGGGCGCTGGGAGAAAAGGTTCTTCTATGAAAAAATAACATTTGAACTTGTTAACTGGTCAGTCATCCAAAGCTGAATGACGAAAACTGGCTTCCTACATGCCAGGTGCCCTGCAGTGAGATTTAAGAAACACCCCAGGCTATATCCAGAATTGTACTAACCACAGCAGTTGTAGCCAAAGAGAAACCAGTATAGGATAAGGCCAAAAGATCTGAGGTACAAACGTTCATGCAACTACATCAATTTGCAGGGTTTCAGAAGGTGCAACAATAGAATTCCTCTATGTTGTCCAGCCTTTATAAAAGAGAAAATTGAAGGTGATGAATTGAAGTAAGTAATATCGTGTTGGATTTTCTTAGCAGTCTAAGGTAACACACTAAAGCATGAAAAATGACGCATATTAGAAAATAAATGCTCAGTTTTAACCGTATTTAAATATGGTTATCTCACTGGATATCAATTGTTATTTATCAATTGAATACAATATATGCAATCTGGTTTTACGCAACTTCTAAACCTTTTTCCTGACAGGAAAAAAAATATTTTAAGGAATTTGACACAACATTAGCATTGTGTAAAGTTGTGTTTTATGAACCAACAAGCATCACTACTACTGACTCTTATATGGCTGACAGGATTTGCCATCATACTTTTGCGTTTTTAGTATTTTACACCGGGCTTGTGTTTCAATTCCGATCATCCATGATACTTTATATTCAGTTTGTTACTTGTTATGAGGACACATGGCAGTCTCATTGTGGTGTCTTGTACGATTTCGTTACATACATTTCATATTAATAAACATTACGAAAGAAATGTGCAAGTGCTTGCCAACCAGCTTTTGCTACATGCATGAAATGTTAAGAAAATTGTAATGTCTACTGCAAAAATGTCAAAGTTCTGAACTTTCATTTTGTGCGAGGTCATTATTGAACATAAATCTACATTACTGGTTATTAATTAACATACATGTATTTTCCATAAAAGACATCACAGATATATTTACTCTTTTTTTTTAAATAAGGAAAATATTTGCCATTACATGGTCACGCCATAATTCCATTAAGCGATAGAGAAACTTATATTAGCAGCATTTTATAACGGGAATTTCGACAAAAAAACACATATTTAAAAACATTTTTTTACCGAAAAAAAATATGCTACACACTGTTTGTAATTGCCTAGTATATGTTTTAATTTCACAACATGCAACATACAACATGCACACTTTCGAAGTCGAAATAAGGTTATTTCATACTCCAGCCATACTCCAGCCAACCCCAATTTCGCTTCTTGGAGAACGGGTTGGATGGGGTATGAAAGTTAATACACCACGTATTGCAATGGAATTTGAATTCAATTAAAATGTAATATTTAGCTGCCATTTTCTTGCTTTGGGCTTAAACGACCAGACCTGCTTCTCATGTGGTTCCGGGGCCCACGATTGGTTCCGAGGCAAAGAATAGGGCCACTGCAGATCCCGTTGGATGGGTAGGCAGACGGATAGAACCCTGACCCCCAAATTCATGTTCATTTTATCATTTTTTGTTCATGCTCATTAAATGTCTCCATGACCCCTGCATTGTTTCAGGTGCCATCTCGCTCACATCACTAGAGCAGTGGCAGAAAAACAATAAACGTGGCTCCGGCGTAAATGGAGTGTCTACAATAAAATGTGCAGTAACTCTGCAGTTGTGCAGGTGCGAAGGTTATAGGCCCATTCTCCATATTTTGTCTCGATGTACATGGAGGATGAGCCAGGCATGTTCATTCCTGTTAGGCGCCATATGACATTTCCTGTGTTGGTACGCCTGAAAACCCCAATTCAATTCTGATTTCTCTCCAAATAAATAAACGACATTGTATGTAACCTGGTCGAGGATAAAAGCGAGGCTGTGTATACTTAAATCGATTTAAGCTAACCAGTGGGTCATATTGCCTACTGACTGTTTCAAGTCGACAAGCCTTCACCACGCTTTGTGTTGTGTAGTGTCTTTTCCATTTCATAGTTAATTTGCTCTTTGTTTGTGATAGAAGGCCGATCTACGGTGCCATTGCGTTTGGGTGCTGTGAGTTCTATAGGACCATAATTCTCATTTTCATACACCTACATTTTTATTTATATCAAAACATAAAACACTAAAACACTTTATCAACTATTTGGGTCAACATAGACCATTATCACACGCGTTCGTCTAACTTTATAGATAGATATATAGATAGATAGATAGATAGATAGATAGATAGATAGATAGATAGATAGATAGATAGATAGATAGATAGATAGATAGATAGATAGATAGATAGATAGATAGATAGATAGATAGATAGATAGAGACAGTAGTGTGAATTCATTAACTTGATCATACACATATCTAGTCATTAGCCGATCATCGTCGGCGGGTAATTTGCAAGTTAGTATTGCGTTATAAATATGTCAACACATTGGACAATGTGCGTTGTAGCAAGCAAACAATTAACGCTGTAATTATATAGATATTATCATCTGAACAAAAACATATTATATTCCCCGACCATTGTGCCAATGGGTAATCAACATTTAATTTGAATTTCTAGATTGAAAATCGCATTTACGTTCGTGCCTCCATAAACTGCGATGCCAAGTACGCCCTAGTAGCCATCCTTAACATTAAAATGATAGTGGTGATATAATCAATATGATATATTCGTGATATATATGGATTCAGTAAGTAGATGGGCTATACAGTAATGTGATATAGCCTATGCATACAGGATTGGTGATACTATGCATAGTATATATTAGTAATCTACTGTTTGCAACAAGGTGTACATAATATGCTGTTATCTATATTTGTCATAGATAGTGAGGGATTGTGCCACCTATGAAGTGCCATTAATGGTTTGCCAACTAAAGGCAACAGTCATATTAATAATCTACAACAATTAGATATTACATAGACAGAGAATAAACTTGAGAAAGGACGTTGAATTATATGACATTTTACAGTGTTTGACATTTGAGTCTCAAAATAGAAAGTATTTATATTAGTAATGAGTGATTGTCTAAAACTCCACGATATTTCTTTTCTTTCTATTTCAAGTTTCCTATCTAACTATCTTCCGTATTTACTTTATTATTAAATAAATTTGTTTATTAAAACATAACATGTCTGTTTGTACTTACTGTTCCGATAAACAAATCGATCGATATTTTCACTATCGTCACAATGGTGATTCATGCACTGTAAATACTATGAATCGTACAGTTATTACTAATCCGTGTGATCGCGAATACATCTCATGTTAATGGAATGAGGCGAATAAAGAAATATTACGTAATAGGATAATTGGCAAGTTACCGGTATTCACATCAATTATAAATGATATGAATATTCGTGATAAAGATAGTATTAATAACGTAGTGTCGAGTTTTACCAATTTAATGACAGAGGCTGGTGACCTTTTGTTTGTAAAACAGAGAACGGTTAAGAATGGGTTTCAGTCTGTAAACTCGGACTCAAACAAATCGTTTGATGATGATTGTCGTCAGGCTAAGCAGTTATACAAAGAGGAGTTACTTTTGTTTATTACGAATAAATCAAATTTAAATAGAACTTCGCTCTCTGATAAAAAAGCGAGCTTTAAAGCAATAATAAAGAAAAAAAGACGTGCATATAAATATAGACAAATGAAAGAACTGGAACAGATGCGACATTCAAAACCACGCGATTTTTGGAAACTGTTTAATATAAAAAAGCAAAACAATACCGATATCACCCTAGATGAGTTTCATACATATTTTAAAGACATAAAAAAAGCGAAAAATGACGAAGCTGAAT
The DNA here is from genome assembly GCA_037043455.1 of Cyrtodaria siliqua. Lineage (NCBI taxonomy): Eukaryota > Metazoa > Mollusca > Bivalvia > Adapedonta > Hiatellidae > Cyrtodaria > Cyrtodaria siliqua. The sequence continues at coordinate 147,415 of JAWPHD010003749.1, forward strand.
CTGTTAATAGCGAGCTCAGCTCGCGTCGCGCGCGCAAGCGAGCTTTACGGTAACGCGACTAGCAAATACTATGGGGGGAAAAACCCGTGGTAAAAAAGTCAAAAGACAGCTAACTCCCTTAGTCAAACACACTTAACTCCCTTGTTAAGGGGAGGACATGTCCATATTCGTTGCAAACACAGTTAACTCCCATCTCCATTTGGTATCCGGCCAAACTCTATTCGCATTGAAGTTGGGCAGGTTACCAACCAAAGTGACTAGGCTAATGTGACATCATAACACATTGTCGTCTGCTAGGCTTAGCCACAGTCGCTGGTTCATTCTGTTGCGTTATAAAAACATGGATTTATATGTACACATGTACACTGGATTTGAAACTCCCTATACGCCCTTGTTAATTCCCGATTTATCCGCCGAATGGTCAATAAGCTGGTTCCCTGATTATTCTGCGGTAAACAACAGGGTACCTGCCAGGGTAACAGGTGCGCGGCGGCCATTTTTGACGCGATCGATTATCCTGAAATGAGTTGATGTTGACATAAACCTGGGTTATTAACATACTACTTGACGATCTATTTCAAATATAGAGGTAAGTTATTTAAATCTGATGTATTGCTTTTAATTTATTGAAAGAAATTATGGAAATCATACTATAACTTGGGTTTTAACGGCGAAAATACGCTCGATAGCCGTGTTGATTTTCTTTTTTCTACAGTTTTCGCCATTACCGGCATGAAATCGAGAATGTACTTTTGGAAAATATAACCTCTTTCATTTACGTTACGATATTCAAAGTAATTATTCCTTCGTAATGCCATTATTGTGTAGCGTTGGTGGCCTGTCTTGGATTTCTGTATAGCCTTTGTTTTGTTCGCAAATTACGCAGTTGAATTTGGTTGAAAATTCATAAATTCTTTTTCGAGTTTGCGCCATTTGCGGCTTGAAATCGAGAATGTACATTTTGGAAAATGTAACTTCTCTTTCATTTACATTACGATAGTCAAAGTAGTTATTCCTTCGTAATGCCATTGTTGTGTAGCGTTTGTTGCCTGTCTTGGATTTCTGTATAGCCTTTGTTTTGTTCGCAAATATAGCCTTTGTTTTGTTCGCAAATTACGCAGTTGAATTTGGTTGAAAATTCATAAATTATTTTTCTAGTTTTCGCCATTTGCGGCTTGAAATCGAGAATGTACATTTTGGAAAATTTAACTGCTCTTTCATTTACGTTACGATATTCAAAGTAATTATTCCTTCGTAATGCCATTATGGTGTAGCGTTGGTTGCCTGTCTTGGATTTATGTATAGCCTTTGTTTTGTTCGCAAATTACGCAGTTGAATTTGGTTGAAAAATCATCAATGAAATCGCCTTCATTTTTCATTAATGTATAAACGTTCTATGTGAAACTCCTGTTTTATTTATGGTTCGATATTCAAAATAATTATTCCTTTGTATTGCCATTATTGTATAGATTTGAATGACGGCCTTGGATTTATATATAGCCTTTGTTTTCGTCTCAAATGTTGCTGTTTAAGTCGGTTAAAAAATAGTATTACGATGCGATACCTGTGTAATCGATATGACACGTTTTACTTTTGGGGTACTTGCGTGCAATAAAACAGAAATATTATATCGATCACCAACATCTTGTTATTTGGAACACAAAACAACCCTTTGAATTACATCTGTTATCGCCCTTCTAAGGGGACAATATGCCGAAATATCGCGCACGACCACCTTGTATATTCGGTATGACACCTCTAACTTAGGAGTGGAAGGGTGTAATAAAAACAGACACGTCGACCGCACTGTATATTCGGTATCAAACGGTGTTAATTAGAAGGCGCCAGATGTGCAATATGGAACAATAGACCACTAAATCCATCATAGTTTAATTAAACAAGGCAACTGAAGCCAAAATCAAGTCGAATTACCTAATGAGCCAGCGAACTTATGTACTTACATGTATCATTATGCATGTATATTTACAATTTGCAGAGTCACATGATCATTGTCGCAGTTTCACCTACGGTCATATTATTTATTTTGTTTATTAAAGTCAAAACAGAAGTCACTTTATAGAATTAAGAGTAATCTCTCAGCTTGTATTTGAATTAACCAGCAAGTTTAAATACTTCACCCAGAAGAAATAATACAGCAACGATATATATATATATATGAATCTCTTACGAGATCCCAATTTCGAAAGTTGCAGTAGTGAGTTCAAATTCTCTCCCTTTATTATATATACCTGAATTCACAGTATCCCCAGATCCGGCACCTTTCATTGTCACTGTCTCAATATAGCTGTGTGTGGTTGAACGCTTAAATGTGGCCCACTCATATGAGCTATAATTGTATGTATGTATGCGTCTATATGTTAATTGTGCCTTCAGACGAGTGTGTTATGATGTAGAGATACAGTTTATCAACGTGTGTTGCAGCTACCTTTTTTAAGGAGTGAATATATACGCTTGATTTCTGTGTATCTCGTCATAGCTAGGCGCCCTGCCGTAGTTCGTCCGAAGGTTGTCTGTCCTTGGTAGTTCACAAATATTTCTCCCCATATATAATTCTGCCTTGTGAACATGAATCTCTTACGAGATCCGAATTTCGAAAGTTGCCGTAGTGGGTTCAAATTCTCTCCCTTTATTATATATACCTGAATTCACAGTATCCCCAGATCCGGCACCTTTCATTGTCACTGTCTCAATATAGCTGTGTGTGGTTGAACGCTTAAATGTGGCCCACTCATATGAGCTATAATTGTATGTATGTATACGTCTATATGTTAATTGTGCCTTCAGACGAGTGTGTTATGATGTAGAGATACAGTTTATCAACGTGTGTTACAGCTACCTTTTTTAAGGAGTGAATATATACGCTTGATTTCTGTGTATCTCGTCATAGCTAGGCGCCCTGCCGTAGTTCGTCCGAAGGTTGTCTGTCCTTGGTAGTTCACAAATATTTCTCCCCATATATATATATATATATATATATATAATTTGTCGAGTCACGTCCCTGTCGCAGTTTCACATACGGTCAAACGAACGTAATTGTTCTTATTTAGTTCGTTTTTAGTAAAGCTTAAACAGACATCACTGCATAGAATAAAGAATTATCTTTCAGCTCGTATTTAAATTAGCCAGCTACCTTAAATACTCTTCCCAAAATAAACAATTCAGCAACGATATGTAAATATATATTTTTTAAATTTGCCGAGTCACGTCACTGTTGCAGTTTCACATACGGTCAAACGAACGTAATTTATGTTATTTAGTCCGTTTTTAGTAAAGCTAAAACCAACATCACTGTATAGAATTAAGAATTATCTTTCAACTCGTCTTTGAAATAGCCGGCTATCGTAAATACTTTTCCCAAAACAAATAAATTTGGGTGGGCTTTTGGCTGTCAAAATGGCAACTGTGCCAATAGACAAGTTTCAATTTGCAAACAGCAATCATGGTAGATTTCTGCGAATACAGAATGGACTTTACTCTGTCAAAAATGTTCCCGGAGATGGTGATTGTTTTTTTCATTGCCTCAGTTATGCTCTTGTTAACAGTTTTAAGAACACATAAATGTTTAGAAATCTGGTTTGTCAGAGGATTATCAATCAGTGGCATTTATGGTCAGAAAGGGGGTTGGAGTAAACAGCGAAAAGGAATGGTTAAGCTAAAAGAAGCGAAAAAGGATTCCAGCGAGCCATGGTCCATCGCATCTTACCATCGAACATCGCATCTTACCATCGCATCTTACCATCGACCATCGCATCTTACCATCGACCATCTCATCTTACCATCGCATCTTACCATCGACCATCGCATCTTACCATCGACCATCGCATCTTACCATCGCATCTTACCATCGACCGTCACATCTTAATAGGTCGATGCTCGATGGTAAGATGCGATGATAACATGGCCCTAACAGGACACCGTAGTAAATCTCTATGTACAGTTGTTAACACCTCAATTACACATGACTGCATAATGAATTATGGAAGTGATATTGTGATATAATATATACTTGCCATTTTCATATATATATACATGTATATGTACTAATTACTGCACTGCTACCATGTTATACATTGTAGCTACCATGTTATACTTTGTATTTGTATCCACACGGGCTTTATAGCCTATTGGAAATTTCAAATAGTAGTATAAATCTATTAAGACATAACTATAACAGTAGGTTCCTTTTTGCTCGCGGGATTTCCTGTTTGCTTCCGACTAAACTACACCTCTTTCATCTTAATTTTCATAATTGGTATTAATAAAGAATATTGATATAGTAATATCATGTATAGTTAATGAGCAAATAATAATTATGTCCCTAAACAACTTAATTAAGCCCAAAATATACTAAACACATTCCTTTTCGCTCGCGGGAATACCTTTTTTGCTTCTTTTCGCTTAAACATTCCTTTTCGCCGTTTATACCAAACGCAGAAAGGGTATATTTATGTCATGGCTTGCGCATGTCACGTGGTATGTACAGACTTGGTATGCTGGATGGAAGATGGTGGGCAGCTGCCTGTGAAATAGAGGCAGCTTCTCTCCTTCTTTCATGTAACATAAATGTGTATTTGAAAAGCAAAAATAAGGAAAATAAGATAACATACGCTCTTACTTCCTACCAAACAAATGAATGTGATAGCTACAGCATCAATCTGCTCTTAGAAAATGACCATTTTTCGGTATTGAACAAAATTGGACAAGCAAATGAAAACAATAATTTAAACAGAAATTCAGAAATTAACACTGACAAAATTCAAAATGAACACCAATTTCAACATTTTGAACACTCGTATGCAAAATCAAACAAACAGAACATTGCCTCGGATAAAAAGCGCAAATTGCCTTTTGACGATCAAAATTAAAAAGAAAAGCAAAATTTCAGTTGAGGATCAGACCACAAATAGGGATAATGCATTGTTCGCCTCAGAAAAAAGTGCAAATTGCCTTTAGACGATCATAATTTAAAAAAGAAAAGCAACATTTCAGTTGAGGTTCAGACCACAAGTAAGCATAATGCATTGTTTTCAATATGCAGAAAATTAGGTGTTTGGTTTGATAATTGGACAGATAACGAATCTAAAAGCGAAATGTCAAATAGGATAAGAAGAATAAACCGGAAAATAAAAAATAAACTAGATAAAACTTCCATAGATTTGAACGAAATTCCCCAACCTCCCCCACTTTCACAAGACTGTTAATTGTGAAAGTGTTGTTTGTCATGAACGACGCATTGAACTGACACTTTCAAAAGATGGTCTGTGTTATGTAAATCTGACAAAAATGAAATAAAAATGCTTTCAGATGAAAATTACATGAACCGTAAACCCCAGCCTGATGAATTATTAAACTTAACTGCTATTGAGCAGCAGCTTATTTGTAGGATATCACCATGTATAAATGTCCATATGCTCAAACACGGCGGTATTGCTTCAAGTGGACACTGCGTCATTTACCCACAAGAAGTAAATGAGCCGGCTCAAATTTTTCCCCGTTTACCTGATGAAATTAACATCATAAAAGTCAGAAAAGAAGGCAAAAATCATACAAGCAAAGAATTTAGAGTTAGACGTAAAAAAGTACAATCTGCCCTTGAATGGTTAAAAGTGAACAATCCTGCATATTCAGACATTGTTATTTGCCAAATCAGACTCAATTTTCTACCTGAAGATGGAAACCTTAACGATATTCCCACTGCTGAATATAATGCCGCTGCTGAACAAGGAAATGATTTAGGACCTGCCCCGGATCAAATTGAAACAGGAGAAATTGATAGGGAAACTTATTCCGCTGTACTTTTGCCAGACCCTCCCATTAATTTGCAACAAGAAGTCACACATATTGTAAAGGATGTTATTGGTGAGGGTCATGGTGACGTTTTAATGAATCCAAATGGTATAATAACAATACCAAGGCCAACTCGTCGTAATAATCCACTTTCAGAATTTACAACGAAATATTTTTTCACATTAGCATTTCCTTGCCTTTTTGCATATGCAACAGGGGACTTTCACATTAACCGACCCCATACGTGTTCCTCTATTGCCAGTTGGGCTGATCATCTTCTATGGTATACAGATGGTAGATTTTCAGCTCACCAATATTTTAAATTTGTCGTACACAACATGATAATGAGGAAAGCAGCTATAGAAAAGGGAAATTTTATTATTAGACAACAACTCGGGGACCAACACATGACAATTGCGGAACTTAAAAACAAAATACAAGATGGAGACTATTCGATAGCAAACAAAATAGTGTATTTAAGCGGCACTCTCCGTGGGATTAGTCAGTATTGGGCACTTCGCGCCAAGGAGCTAAGAGCTCTCTCACAGTATCAGGTTAATCAAGGGCATGGTTTACCGTCATTCTTTACAACTGGAAGTTGTGCTGAATACCATTTTAAGCCACTTAAACGACTTTTAAACATGTATATTAACAACACTTCTGCTCAAGAAATCAAATTGGATGACCCTTCTGTAATGTTTGAAACATTGCAGCAGAACACACATATTGTTGCTCATGATTTTGATTTACGTACTCAGTCATACTTTCGCAATGTAATGGGTCCTGTGTTTGGGTAGATACGAGGGTCATTCAATAAGTTCTGTCATTAACGCGTTTTCACAATTATGTGCTCATTGTGAGTGTTGATGTTTGGTACCAAATGAAAGAGAATTTCAATACCATTCCATTGAGGGTAAAATAAATGATGTATCTTTTGTGTGACGAAAGTTATGGAACATTTAATGTACATCACTTATACATACTGAGGCATTTTCGTCCTGAGTTTTTTTCAGGTATGTTAACTATTACTTTTTTAAATGCCTGTTTCTCTTTAAGTACTTGTCGAAGACATTTGAAATTTCTTATACATTACCAGTTATAGCTGTGCATTACAAGATTCAGAATTTAAGCATGGTAGATGAAAAGGCATTGTCTTAGAAAGTAACATTTTAAGCTAACATGTAAAATTAATTTAATGATAAATGGACATTAAATGGAAGGGGAGTCTTCTAAAATAGCGTTTTTGGATGATCAATATTTTCACTAAACATTGTGCAAAATTCTACAATAATGTGTTGAATATGAAATTTAAACACTGAAGGACTAGGATTTGTAAAGAAATATGAAAACATATTAATACTCTGAGAATAATTACGACATTTAAAAGATATTATAACATTTCCATAAACAAAATGAAGAAAATCAGTGTTATTTACGCTAAAATTAAGGGATATGCATTCACTCATATCTGGTTTACAGGAAGACCTTTCCGAATTCTCAAAAATAATTTTCATGGATTATAGGTGAATAACTACAGATGGCGTACAAGAAAATTTAAAAGCATAGAATTATTCAAATAATTTTTACAACGTTTTGTAACAAGGACATTTTCAGAGATGCCAGTATCCAAAAGGTGTGGTAGGGGGAGGGGTAATTCAGGGGTATAAATAACCGGACATTTTTCATTTTTGTTATGGAATTTAAGAGAGCGAACCCAGTAGTACTATAAATACACTACTTTATCTCAGTGTAATATCCAGTTCAAAGGATATATGCCTAGTGACAGAACTTTTTGAAGCACCCTCGTACATACTGGTATCGGCAAGAATTTGCAAAATCACGTGGGATGATACATTGGCATGGTCTCTGTTGGCGATCTGATAGAGAACCACATAACTTGTTGTATGAAGCCTTGACAGCTGGACTTTCAGAAGACCAATGTGCTGTTGAACTTGAAAATGAGGCAGCAGTGCAGTTCGGAATGACTGCCAATCATCCTGGTGGTAAATACGCCTCAGGACAGCCAAGGGAAGACCTCTGGCCACCCGCTGAAGGCACTGCCCCAGCCCCACCAGACAGCCAAAACCCACTTGTAAAATTATTAATGGATGTAAGCCAGTCACAGGAAACACTTCTTGAAGATCATTTGCTTTTAACTAATCGTTTTAATATCCATCGCTGCTCTGACTACTGTCTAAAAGCGCCCAAACATTCTACAGGTAAAAAAACTTGTCGCATGGAATTTGGATCTGTAGATTCACCTGGAAAAATTATAAGAAATGCTCCTGCATTAATAAAAGACAGAAATGGTTCTCTCCGCCTTGAGATGACACGAGATCACCCCGCACTTGTCCAACATTCACGGTATCATACTCAAGGCTGGAGAACCAATAGTGATATTTCATTGATTCTGTCTAAAAGTTCACCTGAAAATCCTTCAGTTGAAGAAATAATGGCTACTGAAAAATATATTACAGGTTACGCGTGTAAAGGCAATCAGCCAACAGGAGCTATTTCAGACCTTTTCAATGATTTCATTAACTGACGAATCAAGTCAAGTGGTGCAAATGCAAAATCAGTTTGCAGCAAGGTTTTAATTAGAACAGTGAAAAGAGATGTATCTGCTGTCGAGATTTCATATGAACTTTCTACCTAACCTTTGTATAGATGGAGCCACACTTTTAAATCTGTTAGTTTATCAGGTGCACGGATCTTAGAAAAGAATGGTTCCTCGAGAAATACTGCTCTTGATCAGTACTTGTCTCGGGATGACAAGGAAAATATTTCCTTTTACAATTTTGTATGTAAAGGCGGTAAAGTTCCCGTCATTTCAGGCTGTTCTACCAGTGCAACTTGGCCATTACAAGAGGACTACTGTCGCACCATGCTTTTACTCCATTGGCCAAATTGGCGACACATTTCAGATATAAAAGGCGATAACTTTTCATGGTGTGATAAAATGAGTCAGTTTCTTTGCTCAGATTTGTGCCCAAATTTTATTAAAGCAGAAATAGAACGAGTTAAAAGCAAGTCTGGCCATGATGATAATTGTAGCGAGGATGAAGACGATTTATCAATATCTTCACAACAACCTGAATGGATGGAAGTTATAAGACCAAACACTGAGTTTGAATGCCAGACTGATGATTTTATATATGATGATGGTGGTGACCAATATGACTGGAGCCAAACATCAACGCCATACCCTATAGACCTTGGGACCTTATGGACGGAAACTTTAAGTGACCACATAAATGTGAGAAAAGTGTCTCTTCAAATACCTGACATTGACCTGAATAGTATGAATGAAGACCAAAAGTTCGCTTTCAGTATTATAATGCAGAGAATTTTGGAATTTTTAAACAATTCGCATGATTTTAAGCCATTGCGTATGGTTGTTTCTGTCACAGCTGGGTCTGGCAAGTCTTATCAAATGCTTGGTAAAAGCCATAAGAATATTTTTCAATTGTAACAGCTCTGTACAGGTAGTTTGTCCAACAGGCAATAGCGCAAATATAATTTCTGGCATTACTTTACACCGTTTTTTAAAGATTCCAACTACTTATAAGGGGTGTGATATGACCCCGCCCCATGGTTCACTAGGTGACCAGTTACAAAAGAACTGTGATGGTTTGAAAGTCTTGCTGGTTGATGCTCTCTTATAGGGGCTGTTAATTTGGGATAGATGGAGTACTACTGTAGATATGGTGTTGAAAGTGGATCCAACTGTCACGAGTCTTGGGGTGGTCTCCCCGTTGTAGTCTTTTTTGGTTACGATGTACAATTGCCCCCTGTGTTAGACCCACCGATAGTTCAATGCCAGCTGCAATGCATGGAGTTTTAGTTTGGAAAGAATTTTCTGATGGTATCGTTTTAAATACTAGTGTACGTCAAAACGTTGAAGAAAATGATTTCATAATTGTATTGCTTTCACTTCGGGAATATCAAATAACGCCAAATCAAGCAAGATGGTTACAAAACTTTCAGTGGGACAATTTAAGAATGAAATATGGAAATGATGCAATTACCAAACTTTCATCCCATGCATTGCATGTGTTTCCATCCCATAATGAGGTATGGGTCCACAACCAAGGTAAAATACTTGAAGCTAACAAAAAGTTCCCAATTGCAAAAATAACAGCTGTTTGCAAAGGCCCGCACTCAAAAACAGCAACCAGCGACAAATCTGGTGGTCTAATGCTGACGGTTTACCTGTGCAGAACTGCTACAGTAATGCTAACTTTAAACCTTTGTGTTGAATTTGGTCTTTTTAATGGCGCAATTGGCAGAGTGTTCGATATCATTTATCCAGTGGAGAAAAAAACAAATGAAACCTTACCAACTGTGGTTATGGTTGAATTCCCAAACTATACTGGTCCTGCATTCATCAACTCCAATCCCAAAGTAATCCCATTGGTTCCCGTTGACAGAAAAGTTGACTGTGCATGTCATGCTTGTAAAAGAAAGCAGATCCCTCCCTTTAAGACTTGGATGGGCATTAACTATTCACAAGTGTCAAGGCATGACTGTAGGTGAAGGTGAGTGCCACAGACACATTGTTATCAATCCAGGAACACGGGCATTCGAGTCCAAAAATCCAGGGGCACTTTTTGTAGCCCTTTCAAGAGCTTAGTCGGCTGGAAACGCTTCACACTGCCTAGATTTATCTTGCATGGCATCCATCTGTTTTGATTAATGAAGACAGGGTATGTCACATTGTTAAAACGAACAGGGTGAAAGCTCGTTCGTTAGAAATATCAATAATTCGCGATTTGTGTACTACGACACGGCAGGATACAGCTCATGCTCACTATTATTACCGCGAGTGTAATTTTAGTTTGGGCTGCGAGTTCAAACGCCCGAAGCACTTTTTTTTTTTTGTACCGCGATTGAATTCCGTCAAACAATCTTGCTTTTAATTAGTAAATATTCAATAATATTTGGTGTGTAATGTTTGCGAACATAATTAGAGTGTGTTTTATAAGCTAAAAGTTACGGACATTGTCCCTTAAAAGTTAAAACATTATCACAGATTCCTTATCAATCCAAATTTCCTTTTACATTTATATTTGACAAAGTTTGTGCATATTCCCTTCCAAGCTTAATATAATTAAGTCCTTTTAACTTAATGTTTCATGGAGTTTATGCATGTGTAAAGTGTTAAATATCGCCCAGATTTCGCGTAATTTGTAGTCCTTCGAAATTGATTTTTTATGGAATTTATGCTCGTGTTTGACTTTGGTTAATAATAAGGCAAAATTGTAGTACATACACTCCATATTTTTTCTATTAATCCTTATAAATTCCAGAATTTCGTTTAAAAACCTTGGGAGTTTATGCATGTGTAAACTTTTGAAAACGAAGTCTTGCTTAGTTTTTTTCAAGTGAAATAACTTTTAATGCTAATGAGGTTTAAAAAAAACACTATATAACATGTTGTCTGTATCTTTCTGTACTTTTTGCATCACTATAAGTTAATTTACATCGTCTAGGTCGGTGATATGATAATCACTGACCTATATGTAACTATTATTAATAGTTATCTACAATTTATGAGATCAACTAGTACATACATTCAGACTGTAGAGTTTCTATATTATGATCTGATGTGCGCCAGAAAAATAAATATTGACCGAGGCAGTCGATATTTATTTTCTGGTTTATTGCCTTGTTCAAAATTTATTTTTCTGGTGCATATAAACATAATTTACAAAACATACGAGTCAAAATCTGTGTTCTCAAAATACTTTGGTGGTTAATATAAAAACCACAGACCAAAAATTTATTTTATCTTAAGCTATTAAATTCACTACAGACTATAGAAATAATGATGCAGGGAACTTATATTTCAGCCATTCAGCATACCAAAGAAACATTTTATTAAAATGTATTTGTTTTTCTAGGGTTGATAGATCGCGGTTTCTCAGTGAAAGAAAATTCGTAATCGCTAAATTGTAAATTAATAACTCAAAACACAAAAACAACTATGACGATGAGTCATTCATGTCAATAAAGTGTTGCTGATGTTGACGTCGTCCGCCGATAACGTTCAATAAAGAGAAACATTTCGATTAAAATCTTACCGAAACTTATCTAAAATGTAGTAAATAGATTATTTAACTGCTGTGTTCATGCAGTTATAAAGAAATCCTTCATTCGATGGCAGACATGTTTCGTTTTTTCACACACTCCCATCTGCTTGTTCGTGGGAAAGATTTCCCTTTAATCAAATCCGGCAATTAAAAAATCTGTATTATTACATTTCTATGGGTGAAATATCGAGATTTCTCAGTAAAAGAATATTCATAATCTTTAATAGTAATAATTAACTCCGAAAAAAACACAACACGTCCGTGTAAAATTCTGACCATGTTTGTGAAGAGGAAGTATATAATTTAAATATATATTGGGGTTTTCCATGATCAACACACATGAAATGACACATGACATTTGGTGAACGAAGACATGGACTGAATTATTACTTCCCTGTAATACAGATAAAATTTGATGTTGTTTTATATCTTGTTAAAATGTTGATATAATGTTTAAAAAATGTGTTTTATGCTACTTACATCAAAACTGGTATAAATATATTAATTTAAAAAAGAAAAACTTTCTCTTCTTTTTTTTGTATTGTTTTATTAAATAAAAAGGATTTTCCCCCACATATTTCAATACGTATGACTTTATTTTCCTCAAGTTAACAATATCCACTGTCATCTGCCAATGATGTTCAATAAAACAAAACAGTTCAGTTAAAATCAAACTGAAGCCAGAAGTTGATTTAAAATGTAATAAATAGCTTATTTAACTGCTGGGTTTGATAATATGGACATCCTTCATTCGATGGTAGGCGTGTTTCCGTTTTTTTACTCACTTGCATCCGCTCGTTTTTGAAAATAACCACATGCCTACCATATTGTGAAGGATTTCCCTATTATCAAATCCACTAGTTAAATAATCTCTTTTTTATCACATAACTTGTTTGGGAGTGTAATAAAGCCATGACATAAATATCGTAGTAAAATAGAGTAATAAATATGCAAATGAAGGCTGAATCATCAAATGCTTTTTCTGCTCAGCTTGTTTTTCCTCGTTGATTTCTAAAACGGTTAAAAACACTCGAATGTGGGAATCAACAAGGCATTTCCATTGCTCGGTGTTTTACTAAGATGTTTGACTGAATAGTGTTTTATGTCATTTTTAGCATTTGTTAGGCCTGTCGATTTTTTTGTGCTGTCAGACCACCCCATATCCTTGGTAAAACCAGTACTGTATACATCCCGCCATCTGTAAGAATCAACAGGTAACTTAACCAAACTAAAACTGTTTCATTTTTAACCCCTAACCCCTACCCCTGTGCCTCCACCTCTATACCCCCAGATTGATAGGGGTTTCTTAATTAGTTGGTATAACACTTAAATTCAGTTGATGCAATTGTGGGTGATATGACAATCGCTGACCAATATAAGGTATTCGCTTTTTTAAAAAGACATATCTACCCTAATTAACAAGTACCGCGTGCTTTAGATATGTTAGAATCGGTATACCATAATAGGACTTTATTAAAAATAATAAAACATAAATACTTTTCCTCTTGCAACCATTCAGCAAACCATGTATTGTATTCACTTAATTACAAACATATGTTTTAAGTAATGATATGACACACCTCTTACAACATACCCTTTTCCTACATTAATTTATAGAAATGGAAAAAGACGTCGTAATTATTGCCAGTGACTCTCGGGGCCGTGGAATACAGCAGTATATAGAAGACAATGGTATTTTTTCAAACTCTATATTAAAGTGTATTGTCTTGCCTGGCTCTCAACTTTCCAATTTAACGACAAAAATTTGCCATCAACTGAGAACTCTTCATTTAACTGAATAAACAAATTTGAAGATGTTGCTCTTTGTTGGAATCTGTAACTTAACGGAAAAAATTATTCACCTGGGTGGTTGTGAACTGGCTTACAATAAATCCCAGTCCAAATTACATAACTTAATAGATGAAATCTACTCCACAAAAGAAACCATTAGTAAAACTGTACACAACTGTGAATTTCAACTGCAGTTCAGTGCAATAGCACCTTTTTTATAAGCAAATACAGAGATTTTCAGTAATCAAAAACCGTTTCTTTTTTTTTTAATTTTTACTGATGATGATATTACACAAATGCAGAAGGAATTAGAAAATGACATAGAATTAATAAATCTAAAAATATCACAACTATATTCAAAATATGGACTCCCTTCACCAAGACCAGATAGAGATTTAATCAAAATTTCACCAAAAAGAAGAGGTCAAACTAATACTTCCAGAATAAAACTGAAACAAAAATCATATAAACACCTTTATGATGGAGTGCATGCAGATGTTTATTTACAACAGAAGTGGTTCAAAATTATCTGTAAATGTTTATCTAATAACTGTTTAAGTGACCCTGAAACTGACACTGACGATGACACCTGGGACTTTAAGAGATGACTGAATAATAGAAAGAACTTCTTTTAAAATGTGTGAAATATGTATTCATATAATTATGTACTGTGTATGTAAATTCCTATAGTTAAATGCACCCATGTGTATGTCAGTGTTGTTTTAGCGCCCCAGAAAGAGGGGAAGGATACATAGGAATCTGATAATTATAACCATATCTGTATTTGCAACTAAATAAAAATTAACTTCTACATCTATATCCGCTTTCACAACTGAATCAATATTTTTACTTTTTTAGTAGTTAACAAAAAAAAAAGCTTAAATATTTATGTTTTTTAATATTTGTAAAAGGTGGGTGACATGACAGTCGCTAACCCTCAATGTACCTATAGTTTATTAGATGCACCAGTGTTATTTTTTAGTGGCAGTCAACACATTATCGGTTATTTAGACCGCCCCAGAAAGATACATAGGAATCTTAAAATTATAACCATATCTGTATTTGCAACTAAATAAAATCTAACTTTCACAACTAAATCCATTTTCACAGCTAAATCAATGTGTTTTACTGATGAAGTTTAAATATGCATGTTCTTTCACATTTGTAAAAGGTGGGTGACATGACAGTCGCTAACCTTTAACATAACTATGCAAATGTATTTTACTGTAATGAAAGATATTATGATTAAAGGGAAAGTTCTTTTTAAGTCTTAAGATGTGTGTGAACAAATGTTTACAGGGGAACTATCCCTTAATTTCTAGTTAACATAATACCTATGACATGAATATTAACATTTTGTGTTTACTCTACTTTTTAAACCAATCAGATGGCTCAGAATTTCTAATACTTGCACCATTTATTCATGAACATTTTACAACCAGCGCTCTTCATGGTTTAGAGTGTGACCTATATGGAGACTATCGATAAAACCTATCGTAAACACTAAACCGGATAGTCTATGAACAGAACTCGTCACCACTAAGAAAATCAGTAACCAGATAGTTTTAAGTAGTAAACATAACAGATATATGATCATATATCCTGTTTCTCCAGCTGGTGTTCCAAAGTTAAACCTGTAGGATGTCCGAGTTCAGTGCAAATGATGGGCGACATGATAGTCGCTGATCTTTCTTACATTAATAAAATGATACGATTTCCTTTGATTTCCTTCTAAACGCTTTTAACTATAGCCAGTTATTATTATTATATTGCTGAAGATGAAATTATTGTTGTTATTTTTAATAATTTAACTTCAACAAGTACTGAGTGAAAAAGCAATATGTTGCAAATTAATTAAATCCATAATTATTCAATCTAAACGGTGGATGACATGATAGTCGCTGACCTTATGAACCTAAAAATACAAAAAAAAAAATTATAATATTATGAAAGTTTTAAAACTAAACTGTTTTACATTCAGAAATGAAATTGTTGTTGATTGTTGTTTTGTTTTTTAAAAAAAAAAACACAAAAAAAAGAAGAAAAAAAGAGAGAAAACAACAAAAACAAAAAATAGTAACTGCACCATCGTCGGGTCCCAAGTCCCGAGTGTAAAAGCAGGAGGGCTGTTTTTTGTGTGTTTTTTTAACTGCACCATCGTCGTGTAACAAGTCGTGCATTTTAAAAGCAGGAGGGCTGGTCTGAAAGAGAATATGTGCATGCAGAATCTTTATTACAAGCAGTGACATTAAAACACTTTGTTCTAAGATCTCTGTTACAGTAAGTGATATTAGAAAACACTTTTATTGAGTTCTGTTCATAGACTATCCGGTTTAGTGTTTACGATAGGTTTTATCGATAGTCTCCATATAGGTCACACTCTAAATACCAGTATCTAGGCTTTGCTTTTTTCATATTTCATTTTGGTTTTCAGTTCACAGTAAAATCGACCATCATATATGGCCTAACATGTGCTCAAAATGATGTATTTAACATCATTACAATCATGGAGATTTAACTAGGGTGCTGATAAAACAGACTTAAAATGTCAAAGGTAAGTAACTTGGATTATCCTTGGTATTGTTTCCTTTTGGTTACAAACAAACACAGTCACTGTTCAGCTGTAAGTTGTTTAAAAAAATCATATGAATCTATGGTCTGTTGAAGTTTGTATTTATTTCTTTGCTTGAAATTGAATGTATTTACATAGGCTGAGGATTTCGTTTTGTTTGCAGTCCAGTGGTTGCAATCAATGATTACTTGTTGCATTTAGTTTACGGAAAATATATATTATATATTCTGTGATGAATTATAGAAATTTCCGAGTTTGAGAAAATCTATAACATATACCTTCCTCTACTGTGCTATCTCGCCTAGTGTGCGGCACAGTAGCCAAATGTTATGAACTAAACGATAGACGTTACGATATTTCGTCGTCATGATATTACTCCGCGCTGTCGCCAAAGGAGTGACAGAAGAAGGAATACTTGTCTCTCGTGAGAAATATTCGTGTGATATAGAAACTCGTGCGAAAACGCTCTCGTTTCTATATCGCAAGAATCATTCTCACTCGGGAATTATTTCCCGTATCACTTCAACAATATTAATTAAACCCTATTTAATTCATTTTGTAATATTTTTTATATTTTCAGTGCATTTTCTGCCTTAAATAAGATGCACGCCAAGATGTCCTGCATGTTCAAGAACAGAATTTATATGTCGGTTTTCCATTGTTTGTGGTTATTTATGACTGAACTTTGCTTTAGGTAGAGCTCAGCATTAATAACCTGCAACGGATGGCTTGACAATCAACTTGGAACCTCTTTTAAAAGGACAGGATGTACCATTAACGAGGTGCAGTTATCTGTGGTTGGTGGATACAACAGTGGGGAAGAAGTGATGTACCAATCAATCAGTTATATGTATTCTGCACCTCTCATTGGGGGTGGCTCTAAATAACCATGTTTTAATGATTGTTTTCATTTGCATTTCAGTGGCTTTTTTAAATGAGTAATTGTTGAGAGCTCGCTATGAGGCAGTGCCTTATTCATATTAATAACCATAATTTTGATGATAATTATCCTATTTGTAATGAATTAGACATGCCTATAACTATTCCGGAAGTAGAGGCAGCGATTAAGTCGCTACGCAAGAATAAAGCCGCCGCCGGCGACAATATATTGAACGAATACTTTACATCAACCTGTGATATATTGGCGGGGCATATAACTGATATTTTCAATGCGATTTTTGATTCTGGAGTTTTTCCAGAAGAGTGGACGAAAGGATATATGATAGCATTACATAAAAAGGGAAATAAAAATATCGCAAATAATTACAGAGGCATAACCTTGGTCAGTAGTATGGGCAAACTGTTTTCAAGCATCTTAAATAAACGTATCGATAAATGGTGTGACATAAAATATCCGATGCTCAGTTTGGATTTAGAAAAGGTAAATCTACAACAGATGCTGTGTTTATATTACAAAATATCATTGAAAAAATATTAAATGCTAAAGGTAGGCTTTATTGTGCATTCATAGACCTTAAACAGGCTTTTGACTCTATTAATAGAAATGCACTCTGGTTAAAATTGTACAAATTAGGTATTAATGGGAAAATGCTTAGAATAATTCGATCGATGTATGATATTGTTAAAAGTTGTATCAAGTACTGTGGATCATTTTCTGATTTTTTTTGATATATCAGTCGGATTAAAGCAAGGGGAGATAATCTCGCCGATAATGTTTGCGCTTTTTCTAGAAGACCTAGAGATCTCTTAACACTCACCCTTCTCATAGGAGTAACACGACAACAACAATATGTTATAAATGTATATTTATTATTTATTGGTATAAGCCATTGGACGACCGACTGAATGACCTTATTAACATTAATTAATAACAAACACTTAACCTTCAACTTATTATACGATACATAAGGAACTGCACCTTTAAAATATAGCAGTCTCTCATCACAGACTTGCGCCAGTCTATTATTTTCACATGACATATGCAAACTGATCCCAGATCGCCAACGCGAACTATTCAGTACATATAAAGCAAACGCAATACTTCCCGACAACTGAATAAGCAAAGGAGATACGATTTTATATCTACTGTTTTAGCATACAATCAACCAAGTATTTTCCCTTATATAATACAATTTCCTTCGACGGAATTGCTTGATATCACTGGTGATAAATTAAAATTAAACTGTATTAAACAAATGTTATTATTTCTAAGATATAAAATGTAATCCCCACTGCACCAGCTCCACCAATCACGTCGTACTTTAAACAGAGCACCATCAATGTGATACCGAGCCGTCCGCGAAAAACCCACGTATGGGAAACATGTATCCGATAACATTTTTATTCAAGGTATCACTCAGGATAAGATCTCGGACTTGATTTTTAACTATCAAAAGTACAAACGTTTCAATAATCAATGGAACCAATACAGCTCGGACAACATCAATATCCTGAAATGTCTTCAAGTCCATTATATGTAAGTTACTGCAACAGGATTTACTAAGAATCTAAAATTTTAACGTGTTAACTGGTAAGTCATCCAACGCTGAATGGCAAAAACTGGCCCCCTATGAGAATCACTCACATCAAGAAAAATCAAGAGAAATCAATTATCGTCTAATTCGCTACTCTCAAACGACAATAATGTCATTTATATTTATATACAAGTATTAAAAGCGGACTTTCATTTAATGATATATCTCTTAGGAGTTGTGTTCAACTATACAGGGTCGTTTGCGCTTAACCAAGAGCTATGAATCTTCTATCAATAAATATAAAGGAATATGAGTTAAAACCTAAAACAGCTTTACAATTGTTTGATGCTTTTGTAGGTTCTATTCTTAATTACGGCAGTCAAGTGTGGGGTTTTACTAAATCCAAGGAAATTGAAAGAATTCACTTAAAGTATTGTAAACAAGTTCTTGGTGTAAAATTATCGACAAGTAATGCAGGGGTATACGGGGAATTGGGCCGTTATCTGTTATATAGAAAGATAGATATATATAAATAGACATGTTAGTATCATTGAATACTGGCTAAGAGCGGTCAATACTGATAACGTTATTATAAAACATGTGTATGAAAGTGCAAAAATCTGACTGTGAAAAGGGATTAAAAAATTGGGTGTCAAAAGTCAAGTCATTACTAAATAGCATGGCTTGACCCAAGCTCATTAAATGCAATACATTTTGTACCTATATACAAGATAATTATGTCCAAAACTAGTCAACCGACCTTGAAACGAATAGAGTGCTAACTCTCTACAAATCTGTTAAACATCATTTTGAATATGACAATTATCTAGATGTATTGCATATCAGGCGCGATCGCAGTGTGGTAACCAGATTACGCTTGTCCTCTCATAGTTTAAGAATCGAGACAGGGAGGTTTTCTCGTGAAAGGTTAGAAAGACATGACCGGATATATCAAATATGTAACACTAATGATAAACAGGACGAGTTCCATTTTGCGTTAGTATGTCCTGTTCATAATACAATCAGAAGTAAATATATAAAACGATATTATAGCCATAGGCCTAGTATGTTTAAATTCATTGCTCTCCTTCAGTCAACAAACAAAAAAGATGTTATCAATTTTAGCAAATACATCTCAGAAGCTTTCTCTTTAAGACGTACCATGATAAATAACTTATAATCTCGTTCATCCTCACTATAACACAATTTTTCTATTGTACCTTATTAGATATTGGATTTTGATTCCTATATATTTATTTTTTTTCTCCATGATATATTTCCTTTTCTTCTTCTTTTTTCCCATATTAATGCATAAATTAATGAAGCTGTACTAATCTTGTTATTGTGGTCAAATTATATTTGTAAAATGTATGTTTATATGATGAAAAACTATGTAATAGTTAAAGTCAATAAAATGTCTTCTTCTTCTTCATTAAAATGATAACGTTTACTCTGTTGTACTGTTTGTAAATATATGGCGTTATATTTGAACTGAATATGAACAGTAATATCGGATGTGAATATGAAGAGTAATATCGGTGGTGAATATGAACAGTAATATTGGTAGGGAATATGAACATTAATATCGGTGGTGGTGAATATGAACAGTAATATCGGTGGTGAATATGAACACTAATAAAAGTGGGGAATATGAACAGTAATATCGGTTGTGAATATGAAGAGTAATATCGGTGGTGAATATGAATAGTAATATCGGTAGGGAATATGAACAGTAATATCGGTAGGGAATATGAACAGTAATATCGGTGCTGAATATGAACAGTAATATTGGTGGTGAATATGAACATATCGGTGGTTAATATGAACAGTAATATCGGTGGTTAATATGAACAGTAATATCGGTGGTGAATATGAACAGTAATATCGGTGGTGAATATGAACATTAATATCGGTGGTGGTGAATATGAACAGTAATATCGGTGGTGAATATGAACACTTATATAAGTGGGGAATATGAACAGTAATATCGGTGGTGAATATGAACAGTGATATCGGTGGTGGTGAATATGAACAGTAATATCGTGTTGGCTAGTCTTATCAGTCTAATGTAAAATGCTATAGCACGAAAAATTATCTATATTATTAGGAAACGTATTTCCCAATTTGTAATGGTTATCGTATCTTTTCCATGTATGTAAAATCACATAATAAAGTGTTATTTATCAATTAAATAGAATGTATGCTAATCTGGCTTTTCATAAAGGCTGAACTTGTTTTCCGACAGTAAAGAAATTTGACACAACATTTGCATTGGTACAGGGATTTTGGTATAGATTTTTTGGAAAAACGGGTTTTGGGTATAGTCTTTTTGGTATAGGTTTTTGGTATAGTTATTAATTAATTCAGAATTTAAGGAGAGGAACTCTATAAGATTTTTCTTTCGTTCCAATCCTATTAATTATGTACTGTACCAATATATATATGTTGTAAAAATGTTGAAATAAAATATGTTTAAACCAATTAACTCAGAATACATAAATATATTATCTTGATGAAGCAACAACCATCCCAAAAGTAAGGCAAATTTAGCGCAGAAAAACGCCTACTGAATTTTGCATAATTTTGTAAAATTAAGAATCAGTAATAATAAACTTTATCAAGAAAGTAAAGTAGACATTTGGAAGATACAAACAAAAACGGGAGACAAAAGTAGCAGACTTGGTTTTAATGAGTCTGTTCTATTTCAGAAAGAAACACCTCCCAAGTCCACTAATATCGGAAAAATCTATATTATGTACGAGTTCTGTTAGTTTATAATTTGACGAAGTAACATATTATGGTCTATATTGCATTTATACTATCTTTAATTATTTATGTTGTATATGTCATTATATTTGTATATTAAAGTATTGTGTTGTGTGGCTACGTGACATGTCATTATATTGGTATATTTGAGTATTGTGTGGTGTGGCTACGTGACTTCTAAATTAATAAACCTTCCTTAGTCTATTTTAAAACAATGATAAAAACATAAAGATGATGCTATATGGAATCATCTGATTTGCTTTCTATCTCTCCGTCCATACACTATAGCTTATAATTAAATACTATAGGGCCTTATTTATCACATGCAATTAACTCGGACTCGATGGTTGTTGTATAAATCACCTCATCTGCTAATGAGATTTCCGTCTCAATTAATCTATTTCAATGACTTGCGGCTCACCCTCACGGGAGGCCATGTTGGCCATGTTTTTGTCTAGGTAAACGAGACAGAAACTGTTCGTGTAAAGCAAGGGTGTGTTTTATCGCCTAGTTTATTTTCTATTTATATTAATGATTTTGCATCTGATATTAAAGACCTAAATTGTGGTATTAATGTTGATAACGTAATGATTTCCTTAATGCTTTACGCTGATGATATTATTTTAATTGCTGGTAATGAAACAGATATGCAAACATGGCCTCCGTGAGGGTGTGCCGCGAGAATAGATTAATTGTTCACGGAGGCCATGTTGGCCATGTTGGCGTCTAGGTTAAATGTTGTGTTCGGCACTGTGAAAACTATTCGGACTTCTTCGAGGTGACGGTTGGTCTGAAGCAAGGGGAGACAATTTCGCCGATTCTCTTCTCACTCTTCATTGAAGATCTAGAACTATATTTGCAATCTAAACCCGACAGTGGACTTAATATTAAGGATGACACCTTAATGCTTTTGTATTTTGCGGCTGATATGGCTATTTTGAGCGAGACACCCGAGGATCTACAATGTAGTCTAAATAAGTTACATGATTACTGCTGCAAATGGGGTCTGGAAGTAAATACAGGCAAAACTAAGATCGTTGTTATTTGACGGAGAGGTGGAATTTTAGCCAATGAGAAATGGACTTATTCGGGGGATCAGTTGAAAACTGTAAATGATTTTAATTATTTAGGCGTTGTATTTAACTTTACAGGATGGATCCTTTATATTAAACCAACAAAACCTTTCTGGAAAAGGATTAAAAGCCATGGGAGTACTTTTGCATAATATAAAAAAGTATGACTTCACTCCTAAAACACTATGCCAACTGTTTGATTCCTTTGTAACATTAATTCTAAATTACCCATGTGAAGTATGGGGAAACACCAAATCAAAACAGTTGGAGAGAATACACTTAAAGTTTTGCAAAAAGGTGCTAAATGTGAAACTATCAACCAGCAACGCAGGTGTTTATGGCGAATTGGCTAGATGCCCGTTATATATATAGAGATTTTGTAGGATTATACAATTTTGGTTTAAATTGTTATATACCAACAATTGTGTTTTAAAAACTGCGTATGCCGTTTCACTAAGTGATTGTCTAACAAATAAAATAAATTGGACCGTTAATGTTAAGTCTTTGCTGTATAGTCACGGGTATGGATATGCATGGGAGAATCCAGCGAGTGTAAACCCGAAATACTTTTGCAAAGAATTAAAAGTACGGCTCATAGACAATTTTATTCAGAAATGGAAATCGGATATTGCTGAAAATAATGTTTTACTATTTTATAAAAACGTGAAAGTAAACTTCGTTTATGTAACATATTTAGATATTTCTAAATACCGAAAATATCGAAGTGTCATAACACAACTACGCCTCTCATCACACAGGCTGAGAATTGAGACAGGAAGATATGGACCCAATAGAATTGAGAGAAACGAAAGAAAGTGTCAGTTTTGTACCTCTGGTGATATTGAAGACGAGTATCAATTTGTTTTAATTTGTAATAAATATAATGACTTACGAAAACGATATGTGCAACGTTATTTTAGAAGGAATCCATCTGTTTTCAAATTTATTGAACTTTTGCAATCGCAAGATGGTAAACTAGTAAATAATTTGTCACATTATATATTTACTGCTTTTAAATTAAGAAATAACACGGTCCAAAATTAAAGAAGGACCGTCCTCTGTGTACTTTTGTTTACCTATTTGTGTAAATTGTATATTTGCATTGTTTATTATTTTTCTGACTAGATTTATATATTGCAAACATGTTGTATTAATAGAGACATTGTAATAGATGAAACCCAGATATTTTTTAAATTGTTTATACTTTTATATGCAGACGATACCGTGATTTTTAGTGATAACGAACACGGACTTCAAACTGCCCTTGATATATTTAAAGATTATTGCGACACGTGGAAGCTTAATATTAATGTAAACAAAACAAAAATACTAATTTTCAGTAAGGGGCGAAGATTACGAAATACTGTATATAAAATAGGAAACGAAAACGTAGAAATTGTTGATGAATATAAATATTTAGGTATATACTTTTCTAGAAGTGGTTCCTTTAATAGTGCAAAAAAGTATATTTCAGAACAAGCTAATAAAGCCATGTTCTCTTTGCTGAGAAAGATTAAATCATTATCACTTCCGTATGATATACAAATTGACCTTTTTGAAAAAACTATAAAACCTATACTTTTGTACGCTAGTGAAGTGTGGGGTAGTGGAAAAATAGATATAATAGAAAGAGTACAGCTAAAATTTTACAAGTATATCTTTAATATGAAAAAGGCTACTCCATCATACATGATTTATGGAGAACTTGGCATTACCCCGTTATATATTGATATTAATAAGAGGACAGTTGCCTACTGGACAAGATTAATAGAAAATATCAGTAGTGACAGTACAACGAAACTCTCTTCAAAATTATATATTTTGATAAGAGAACTACATTATTCGGATCTCGTCAAGTCTACCTGGATAGAAAATATTAAACACATGTTATGCACGTCTGGCTTTTCCGGAATTTGGTACAGCCAGGACTTTTTAAATGGAAAGTGGTTCGTTAAATCGTTCAGCCAAAAACTTAAAGATATCTTCATCCAAAATTGGCATTCCGAGCTTGGTCGTACTTCGGACACAAACATCTACAAATTTTTGAAAACTAGTTTTAAACAAAGTTTTTATATTAAAGCATTAACAGTTTTAAACTGTAAGAAGCTTATAGCATTTTTAACAAGAAATCACAGGTTACCAATAGAGGTCGGAAGATGGAGGAATATCCCAACATCTGACAGAAAATGCACCCAATGTAATGATCTTGGGGATGAGTTTCATTTTGTTTTAGTATGCCCGTTATTTCATAATGATAGAAAAAAGTATATTAACAAATATTTTTACTCACGACCAAACATGCCGAAATTCATAGAATTGTTCACAAATGAAAATAAATGTAATATAAATAAACTGAGTGTATTCTGTAGTAAAATAACAGATTATTTTAAAGGGATAAACTGATAATTTCTGGTATATGTATTTAAATAATAAAAAACGACTCTGAGTGTAAATAAATGTGTAAATATATGTACCAATACAACCTTTTTATTTGTGATAAAAAATATATATTTGATAATTAGTATACCGATAATAGAACACAGTCTTTAGTGTATTTCGTTAAGTTTCGATCCTATTTCAACTAAAGGCTGCGCTCAATGTCTTGTCGTATACTATTTATATTATTGAGCGTCGTAGACACAGCTTTCAATATTCGGAAAGGTGTTTCAGGCGATTTGTTCAATATCTACAAGTATGAGCACTAGTTAAGGTTTTGTTGTTGTTGTTTATTCAACTACTATTAAATTGTTGTCTTTACATAACATGTAATCACTATTGTATTATTACATATATAATTTTACAACATTAGCCATTAACAGTTATATATAGGTAAATGTCTATATATAAATATCTAAGTACATAAAAACAGACTTAATAAAACTGTTAAATCTATATAAATTATGATACCAAACAGATGACTTTCTGTAAAATAAGTATCTGAACTGTTAAAAAGTGAATAAATGTAAAAATTAATATAGTTAAAAGTGAATGTAATTTTTTTGACTCATGTACTATTTTTCTCAACTATCATTAATAATATGTAAATAGTCGTTTCCTATTAGTTCCGTCATTGTGTTATGTATTTATACATGTATGTTATTGCTGTAATTTGCTTTATCTGTTCACTGATTTGTGAAATTAAGCAGTTTGAAATAAAGTAAAGTAGTTTAAGTCTGAATAAAAGTTTCTTCTGTTCTGTTCTGTTAAACCAGACAGAAACTGTTCGTATATTATTTCAAATATTACGTTTATTTTTTGTTAGACATCACAACTATAAGGGTAAGAAAAATCTGCTATTAAGGGATTTATATATACATATTTATTTACTAACTGTATATATATTTTTTAATTGTTGATAAATAAAATGTTCGTCTAAATATAAAAAAATTATTGAACAAAATAGATCGAAAAATTTACCAGTCGGTTAAAAATATATACAGTAGTTCAACATCGTGTGTACGCATAAACAATAAGTTAACAGAATGGTTTGACTGTAGAACTGGGGTTAAACAGGGAGATAATTTATCACCAACGCTGTTCGCGATATTCGCCAATGACCTTGTGAATGAAATACATGACCTTGACCTTGGTGTCGGTATTGATGACACTAAGGTGTCCATACTCCTTTACGCGGATGACATTGCGCTAGTTGCTTCTTCAGAGGATGACCTTGATGTACTTCACGCTTGGTGTAAACGATGGAGAGTTCTGATAAATACGGAAAAATCAAAATGTATGCATTTTCGCAAGGGCCGGACAATACAGAGTGACCGTGCTTTTAAAATAGGCAACAACATACTTGAGACTGTATCACAGTATAAATACCTCGGTGTGACATTTCAATACAAAGGTGACTTTAGTTATCACTGTGAAGCTCTGTCCAAAGGTGCCGGTCGGGCTCTTGGTAAGATCATTTCTAAGATACATAACTACAAAGAGTTCGGATTTAATTCATTTCAAAAACTTTATGATTCATGTATCACCCCTATTCTTGATTACTGCGCGTCAATATCGGGATACAAACATTATCAGTCAATAGACAACGTACAACACCGTGCAATGCGATATTTCCTCGGGGTACATCGTTTCGCGCCTACTCTTGCATTGATTGGGGATACAGGATGGCTGCCGAGTATTTACCGACGATGGATTGCGATGATCCGTTATTGGAACAGATTGATTTTACTAGATAACAATAGACTTACAAAACGAGTGTTTAATGCGGATTACAGACTTTGTCATAATAATTGGTGCAGCGACGTTCAGACTGTTTTATTAAACTGGGGCTTACCGATAACTTCACAAATAAGACAATCATTAACCTACATCATGCGAGGAGCCGAATCTTTAATTATTATTCCGATATATGGAAGGTCGATATTTCGAGAGTGGCTAAGCTGAGGACATATGCAACTTATAAAGACAATTTTAAAGTCGAAAGCTATGTACAATTAAACCTCAAGAAACACGAGCGGGCCATACTAGCTCAGTTTAGATGCGGTATCTTACCGATCAGGATAGAAACAGGACGATATGTCGGTGAACAACTAAAGCAACGAACATGCCGTTTTTGTGATAGAAACGATGTTGAAAATGAAATTCATTTTCACTTGAACTGTGATTTTTTTTATAACATTAGGCAAAGTGTCTTCCATGAACAATTTGATGATCCCGAATTTACTAATGTATCATCTGTTAATAAATTATCATTTTTAATGCACAATTATCCAAGAAAACTTGCAAAATATTTGGTTAGAGCTTACCTTAAAAGAAAGACTACAATCTACAATAGATAACATGTATTTCAAATCAATACTGGTTATATTTATTTAAATCATTTAAATGTTTAACTTATGTCTTTCATGCGATCATGTAATTTTTATAATACATATATGTTTAGGTGACTTATAGGCCCATGGGGCCGGATGTATTATCCATATATTACTATGTTTCAAAGATTTGTATCTATCTGTTATGTATATGCACATGTCACGTTAATAACATATTTACTTACTTACTTACTTACTTACTTATAATTGTGCTGTATTTAATCATGCTTGGACATTTTCGGGTAGAACACGCCATTCTTGTCAAAACAATTGTCGAGCAGGTGTGAAAAAGCAGACACTTTTATTTTATTACCCCTATATCCGCTCTGGCGGGAATAAATGATCAATTAAAAGTAATAAAAGTGATATTTAGCTAGGTTTAAGCAATGCGTTTGACCACTTACCCTTTTTTATAACTTCTAGATGTGTTTTATAAGTGTTCTTGAACCTTAAAGATTATAATAGCGTAAATGAGTATCCATGCCCTTCCATAGTAAAGTGAGAATGTTGACAACCTGTTAAAAACTCACACCTGATTAGAATTCTGGGAAACTTACTTTATGTGCAATAATATCGTCTCCTATAGTTCTTTTAGAATGGTGTTTAAAATTCATGTTTTATGTATGTCTGCTATTAGACATCAACAAGGAAATAGGGGGGTTGAATATCTTCTAAGAAACATTTCTTCAGCTAACCCAAACCCTAACCCTACTAACAAAGGGTCAAAGGTCAACGTTATTTTTACCCCTTGCAATTTCATACCCTGTCTACTTTTACTTCTGAAATTTATACCAAAAACTGTCAAAAACATGATGAGCTGCATTTTCAAATATCAACAACATGTCCAGAATACAGTTACAGCCAAAACATAACAGGAGACTGCAGTAAAAAAATGTTTTTAAATAAAATAAAAAGATTAGCACTCTTTAATACAGAATTACTTTCGATTGCACCAGTCTGCTTTAGCGTAATTAAACCTAAAGGGGTACTTTACTTTACAGTCGCAATGATTGAGTTCGAATACCCTAGAGGATCAGTAAACAATAATACTATCGATTTGTATTCGGGAGACCTTTTAAAGACGCCATACTGGACTAAACGAACAAATATGAGTTTTACTTTGTTATGACATGGTTCAACCTTGATATTGCTAAAAATGAAATTTGTAATTGTAGAATTCTTCCGTGGAATCTGTAGTGTGCAATCTAGTAAACAATATAAGACTATACAATGTGAGCTACAAAACACTACGACTCTTCATCTTCACAAAATCCCACTGGGAGCTCGACTTTTAAAGTGAGAAAGTCTCGATTCTTACGGAAAGCGGGAAGTATCCACTACTGGTTCTAACCAGGAAAAATGGGGTGATCTGTCTCTACCACAAACATATTCGACCGTCATACATAGTCTCATATTTGCTTAAAGGGCCGTGATACACCATTCAAACAAACAAACAAACAAACATATCACAACTTACTTGAGAGTTTTCCAAGGTTGTATGACATTATGGTTAACGACTTGAACATGTCATCATCAGGTTCGTCTCTCACCACGAGGTCTCCAAGACCTGTCATGATCAAAATCACCATGATACTATTATTTGGATAAAGTTGGATCGTGTGTTTTTTAATATAAATGAGGATATCTATTTATGTGGTTCATATATTTGGTGTGAAGATTCACCAGCATATAATTCATTT
This sequence comes from Cyrtodaria siliqua, assembly GCA_037043455.1. Taxonomy (NCBI): domain Eukaryota; kingdom Metazoa; phylum Mollusca; class Bivalvia; order Adapedonta; family Hiatellidae; genus Cyrtodaria; species Cyrtodaria siliqua. The sequence goes on from JAWPHD010003749.1 coordinate 176,481, forward strand.
AATAACATCAACTTGTTTGACACACTTGAAAATGATATTTCTACATTTGATTGCTTAGGTTCTGTGTTTCTATGTGGTGATTTAAATAGTAGAGTGAGTAATAAAAATGATTACATAATCCACGATAAATGTAATATGTCTGTTGATGAAGTAGATTATGAACCAGACAATACCCCTGTTAGGGCCTCTATCGATAAAAACCATAATAGTCACGGTATTAAATTATTAGATCTGTGTAAATCTTCATGTATACGTATTGTTAATGGTCGCATTGGTAATACAAACCAGTTCACCTACCTATCACGTAACGGTACATCTGTTATTGATTATTTGTTGTGTAGTGAACGCCATTTTTCATTGATCAGTGATTTTACTATTGGGCATTTTAATGAATGGAGCGATCATGCCCCGTTACATTTTTCATTTGTATGTAATAATGTATCACCTGATGTTAACAGTTATTCTGAGACACGATTTAAGTGGAATGATTTGTATAAGGCGCAATTTCGGTCTGGTATTATTGCCAAATTGCCCGACTTCAATAATATTGTATTTAATTTAAATAACTGTACTAAACAGTCGATAAACGAGGCTTTGAGCAATTTTACTGATACTATACGGAGTGTTGCTGATCCTTTATTTACAAAACGCACTTATTCTGAAAATAAACCTTGTTTTGATACTGAGTTTCGTATGAAAAATGCAGACTGGTTTGATCAAGACTGTGTGAATGCTCGAAATACGTATTTAGATGCCTTAAACCTGTTTAATTGTTATAAAACTGATGCAAATAGAATAGATTTATGTGAACGTAAATTATTGTATAAGAATATAATTTGTAAGAAGAAAAATACATTTTATAAACGTAAAATGTCCGAAATAGAGAGCCTTAAGAAAAGTAAACCACGAGATTTTTGGAAGTATTTCAAGAGCTCAAATAAGTCTGTTGCTAATAAGATAGCATTAGATACTTTTCGTGAATATTTTGAAAAGCTTGGCAGTGATGTATTTAACTGTACAAATGAAGACGCGGAAATATTTTGTGAAAATAATGATTTTGATAATCCTAATGGGTCCTTCCCAGAACTTGACCAGCCCATCACGATTGATGAAATTTTAAATGCTGTAAAATCTTTAAAAAGAGGGAAGGCTTTTGGTAGTGATTGTTTACTGAATGAATATTTTATTGAAAGCATAGACATATTATCGGCTCATTTATGCGATATATTCAACTGCATTTTGAATTCGGGTTTTTACCCAGATAAATGGATGGAAGGGATTATAATTCCTTTACACAAAAAAGGTGATGTAAATGATGTAAATAATTATAGAGGCATTACGCTAGTTAGTTGTTTCTCAAAGGTTTTTACTACTGTACTCAATAGGCGACTTGAAAACTTTTGTAATGAGCATAACATAATTTCGGATGCTCAGTTCGGATTTCGGAAAGGAAAATCCACTGTTGATGCGATTTTTATACTTATGTCATTAGTCCAAAAATACTTGAATGAAAACAAACGATTGTATGTTATTTTTGTCGATTTGATGAAATGTTTTGATTCTATTTATAGAAATGCATTATGGCTTAAGATGTATAGATGTGGTATTAATGGCAAATTACTTAGAATTATACGCAATATGTACCAAAAAGTCAAATCATGTGTCAAATCCTGTGCTAATTATACTGATTATTTTAATTATGCTGTTGGCTTACGTCAAGGGGAGGTAATGTCCCCTCTTTTGTTTTCTCTTTTTGTTGAAGATTTGGAGTTATATTTGCAAAATAATATAGATTCAGGTTTGCAATTAGATGATATAGTACTAATGTTATTGCTATTTGCGGATGACATGGCCATTGTAGGAAAAACACCTGCTGAAATACAAGTACATTTAGATACATTAAATAATTATTGCGATTCGTGGGGACTTAAAGTAAATATTGCCAAAACTAAAATTATGGTTTTTCGTAAACGTGGCGGGTTATTAGCCAGTGAGCATTGGACCTACAATGGAGACGTTATCAACGTAGTGAATGATTTTAACTATTTAGGGAATATTTTCAATTATACTGGAAATTTCGCTCTTAATCAGGAGCATTTAGTTGGTAAAGCTCTTAAGGCAATGAATGTTTTATTATGTAAATGTAAAGTATATGATTTGAGTCCTAAAACTTTATGTCAGTTGTTCAATGCCTTTGTTGTGTCTGTTCTTAGTTATGCATGTGAGATTTGGGGCAATACTAAATCTAAAGAAATTGAAAGAATTCATTTAAAATTTTGCAAAAGGTTATTAAAGGTACTACCTAATACATGCAATGCAGCTGTGTATGGTGAACTTGGAAGATATCCCCTATATGTTAATAGATATATAAGAATTATGAAATATTGGTTGAAAGTAATAAATACTGACAATATCATTCTAAAGACTGTGTATGGACACGCTTTACAGGACTGTAATAGCGGAAAAACGAACTGGGTTAGCAGTGTTAAGAAATTACTAGATGATTACGGTTTTTCTTATGTATTCGATAATGCGTCTTATATAAACAGTGACGTTTTTTTGTATGACTTTAGAATTAGAGTTTTAGATGCCTTTAAACAAAATTGGTGTGGTACCTTAAACAACAGTTCTGTGTTAACATTGTACAAAGATATTAAAACTAGTTTGGAATATGAAACATATTTAGATATTTTGCCAAGAAGTTTACGTCTATATTTTACTAGACTTAGACTGTCTGTGCATCCACTCAGAATACAGACTGGTAGATATGCCAGCAATAGAACACTTCGTGAAGAAAGATATTGCCTAATTTGTAATAGTTTAGATATAGAAGATGAATTTCATTTTGTATGTATTTGTCCTTGTTATATTGATATTAGAAAGAAATACTTAAAACGTTGTTATTACAAACGTCCTTCTGTTTTCAAATATTTGGAGTTACTGAAATCACATGACAAGATAGAAATAATAAAACTTTCGTTATATGTTAAAGAATCAATTATATTAAGAAACGCATTATTAACTATTGAAAGGTAGTTACTTAGTTCAACCTCCTACTCTTATTTACTATACTACATAATAATAATAATAATAATGAAATGATAAATTATACCATTTGTATATATTTCACCATTGAAATCACATGACAAAAAATAATAAAACTTCTGTTATATGTTAAAGAATCAATTGTATTAAGAAACGCTTTATTAACTATTGAAAGGTAGTTACTTAGTTCAACCTCCTACTCTTATTTACTATACTACATAATAATAATAATAACAATAATAATGAAATGATTAATTATACCATTTGTATATATTTCATCATTTACTTGTATATATACGTTGACATCATATATGCTAATATGTATGTATTGTAGACGATGTACTTTGTACAAGTCTGAATAAAAAGTCTGTCTGTCTGTCTGTCTGTCCTGTCACCATTGGCAACCCCAGGTACTGCGCCAGCCGTCCGGCGGCTATGATCGTGCTTGAACAAGCCGGACCGATTATCGCCTGTACCTGGTTGTTATAGTAGAGTTCGGACAGATGACCGATCGCTTTTTCTTTCGGACAGTATCCCGTGTAAGTGTGGTAAATCGGTTCAAATGTTATACCGTACTCATTCCTGGCTTTTTCGAATCCGAGCTCTATGGCGGGAGCGGTTCGTCTGAGATCAAACGGTTCCGGTGCTTCTGTCATAAGCAGAACGCCCACCTTCACCGTGACTTGGAACGAACTTGAAATAAGCATACACAGTAATATACAACCCCCAACGATGCCTTGTAACATCTTTCCGATGTATATTAATAATAAAACTGTCAATTACACTTATTAAACTGTCAACTCAACCATCAATGGCAGTTATGAAATTGACAAATATCTCCGGCAGTATTTAATATCACTATAATGCCGGAAACCAGCCTATCAAAATACTGCATACAAACTGGTTCCTAGCTCCAGACAGTATCCGATAATGCGGGAAAACAACCTATCACAGTAATGCATACAAACTGGTTCCTTCTTGTATTGAACTAATATACACTTCTCTACAGAAAACTACTAATCTAGTTATTCTTTCCCAAAGAAACCAATGTTAAAATGTCAAATAAAAGTTATAACTTCCTGCAACTTTGAATAAAGTGATATCATACACCATGGTAACGTAGCAAAATCCCTCTCCGTCTGAAAATTCATCAGAACAAATGGGGTCATAAATCGCCTGAGATGTATTGTTTATTAAACAGGTTTATGTATAACTGCTCACAACGCGTAAGAAGATAATCGAATTTTGGATTAGTCTCATTTCATTTAAAATTCATTAAAATCCATAAATGCACTTCTTATAAATACAAGAAAACAGATATAGGTTATTACTGTCACATTTAGCCTAAATTGGGCATTTATATTAATTCCAAGTATACAAAGAAACTGATGGTTTTTTTTGTTAAATTAATTTTTATTTCTTAGAACTATCAGACTGAGCTGGTTCTCACGCCGTCGAAAGTACGGCGATTGCCGTCGACAGTTCGGCGTAAATAACGTCCGTCGTTATTGGTATACAGCTGTTATTGCTGTTATTGCTGTACTGATATTATCATTACGCTATCCACAATATTCATGTTATTTCATGTAAATGTTTTTATACAATTCTCTCGAAAATAACTGATAACATCCGCCTTTCTCGTGAAGACATGGGAACATAATATCAAATTTTCCTTTTATAGTTGTTTGAATAGATGTTTTTATAGTAGTATATGTAAATGTTTTTATACAAATTCCCTCGAATATAACTTAAAACATCCGCCTTTCTCATGAAGACATGGGAACATAATATCCTATTTTCTTTTTAAAGTTACAGAATGGATGTACAATACATGTGCATGGATTAATACCACGGACTTGATTATATAAATGAGCTCCCTTTATTACAGTTTGTTCGTATTTACAAGATGTGCTGATGTGTCGTCATGGCTTTTGTATGCTTCTTGTATGCTCGAGAAGCAGTTAGAAACAATTAGTAAGACACAGGCCAATTTTATTTCAAAATGTGTTTGGTGATGGACAGAGGTGTGGGCAGATCACCGTTATCACTGTCGTGTAATATGTATGGCCACTGTGCGGCAAGTCGATTTTGTTATTTTCAAGATGGCGGACATGTCAACATCCGAAAAGTATGTGACTTACATTTTGCTCGTTACCTACTTAATTAGGCGTCACATGCAGAGCTATGTATGCTGACAGTTAGATAAATGATTCCCTTAAACTCAGATGCAAAAAAGATTTACTACTTTTTGGAATACCATCGCTGAACATGCTGAAGCGTGTCGTTTTTTGTCGATCTGAAATCGAAGCGAGGAGTCGCACCTGTTTTGAACCATTACTGGCTTGTTTCTTCACGGATCGAAGCGAAATAACTCGTATTACTTACTTTGTGATGATATCTTAATGACCAGATACCTAATTTCTTGTAAACTATGCAATAAATATGCACAATTCTGATAAAATATTATTAGGCTGTACGGTGCATTACCATTTCAAATTTGCTACTGTACAATTGTACAATAATTGAACGATTCTCGGAAAAATCGTTCTATCTTTGAACAATTGTACAATAATTGTACAATTGTTCCCTGGAATCTGTTTGGAATTAGCGCTTAAATGTATTGGTTGAAAACAGATGGGTTCCTCGTTTCGATTTCAGATCGACAAAACTTAATATGCTTCAGCGATGATTTTTAAAAAGTAATATATGTTTTGTTACATACTATGCAGCCGAGTTTAAAGGAATCATTTATCTAACTGTCAGCATACATATATATGCATGTCACGCCGAATGAAGTCTAACGAGTAAATATGTAAGATACTTTTCCGCCATCTTGGAAATAACAAAATCGGCTAGCCGTACAGTAGCAGTACAGGTTACACGACAGTGGTTATATGGGTTCGATAATGTGATGTTTGATGTTTTTGGCCATGACATGAGGTGTGAGCTCATCACTGGTAACGAGAGGATGTGTTAAGTCATTAGACACATGTGTCGTGTGACAGACGATACTTTGCCAATATCGATAGCAACAAAAATAACAGGTATGCACTTAATGATTTCCTGCTGGGAAATAATTCTTTAGGGGATTATAAATATGTCCTATTAGACAGGTGTTATTGGAACTTTTATAACATGAGCGAGCAACTGATAAGCGAATGGCTGAACATAGGCTTCTCGACGTCGTGTTATTGCTTTATTTTGTTTCGATGATTAACATCGTATTCCGTGATGATTTTGGTTGGTTGAGTGGTGTTTTATGTCATGTTCAGCACATGTTCGAACCTTTAGCAGTGTGAGCCGAAAAGGTTTCAAGTTTCCAAGATGAATTGGGAATGATGAGAAATGTTTGCGAAGAAAATCTTGAACGAGAACAGGTAAAGAATTCAACCTTTACAAGGATGTTTTGAAAATAACAGATTACTTTTCACCGGTACGTGCACATTATAACACAAACGGGTGCACAAGACAATTTTGTTTATCAGATTTGCATCTCCCTCGGGTTATCATCTCTAGACGAAAGTTCAATAATTATATTTAATTATATTGTTTGCTGCATGAACAGTTTTGACGCATTTTTTTAAATAAATATGTTTAGATGCCATTTTATTCACATGACGGCTTTGCAACAACAAACAGACAAGCAACTGAAATCCATATATCCAATACACTGTATAATGCACGAAACGACAAAGAGTGAGGTTTGACGTTTACAAAAAAAAAAAAGCAAAACAATCAAACACATAAACAAACAAATAAAGAAATAAAGAAAGAAAGAAAGGAAAAAAAGAAAGACAGAAAGAAAGAAAGAAAGAAGAAAGAAAGAAATAGAGATAATAATAAATAAATAATAATAACAAACAAACAAACAATCAAACAAACAAACGAACAAACAAACACCCAAATAAACAAACAAATAAACAAAAAAGCAAACAGACAAGCCAAACAAGTCTTTTGTTTTCCCATCGTTGATGTTAAAAAAACAATCAATTGATGTATATTAACATTGCGTGATCCCTGAATGCCATTAATCGATTGGAAAGATTATACTACGGATATTTCGACACTTTTTTATGAAAAAACGCGATAACCTGTTTAAAGTGACCTATGTTAATATATGCCACGGGACTAGCACATTGTCAATAGTATAAACTAGATGAGAAATCTTAGTTGAACAGATACATATATGTACACATAATACACATATGCACGGTACACACATGCACATATAATACACATAATACACTTATATACACATCATACACATATACACAGTACACATCTGCACACAAAACACATATATACAAACACAACACACATATTCACACATAATAGACATATGTACAAAACACATATGCACACATATAATAAACATATGCATACCATAATACACATATGCAAACAAGTTTCAAAATTTACGTATACCCCATAACCTGTAGGTTAATAAAGTATTTAGTAGCACAATTGATGAATGGTTAATGAACATACATATTTCCACTGTTTATCGCTATCTTGGTTAAATCGTTAATTAGAGTGACATGTGTACAGCTATTAACATAACATACCGATATTACACCCTGTCCAACGGACCTATAAGTCACCTTATATAGGCCTATAGACTGTGTGAATATGTATGCATATAGAGTACTGTTATAACTGTATCCATTTAAAAGCAGAATATACTTACTAAAACATTACGCAATCAATATAACATAGTTAAACATAAATACATAGTGTCAATACCTCAAATGTAAACTAATGGACCATTATGCTGTACCCCATGAACACTGCGCTTATTCGTGCAGGGCCAATCTGTTAATTTATAGTGCAGCTATTATCTGAACTATAATTATCTGCACTATATCATATTGATCATGTTTACAATGCAATTCGATTGAATTTATTGAATTGATTGAATTAAATTGAATTCAATTCAATTGAATGAATTAAATTGATTAAATTGAATGAATTGAATGAATTGAATGATTTGAATGAATTAAATGAATTGAATGAATTGAATTGATCATGTTTACAATGGTTAACAACGGCTCAATTAACTTTTAACCAGGAGGATTTAGTTTTCAATAAAAGCCTAGGAAACATCGGGTAATTTAATGCCAATTTTACGGTAAAATGTATATGTTATACTCGAAACAAAGCCTGTATCATCTCCGTTAAGTCTAAAAACAAAGAAAAACAACAACAAAAGTGTGCCTTTAAAGAGCGTCGTACGTACAGAGATATCTTCCAGTTGATATGTTTGATGGACTTGAAGAGAAGGCTGTTGTAGACACAGAGACGGAAGGAATAATTGAAGGAGATTAAGTACCACTACAGTCCATCTGATTATTTTTCCTTGATGACATAATTCATGACAACGTCACTATCTCATACCGTGTTGCCGTTTTGTTTGCAATAAAATACTACCAGAGCATTTCAAGAGGTTTCCGAAAAAAATACTAAACTAGATGTGACAATGTGGACGGAACAGAATGAAGCTTAAGATAGGGAACTACATGTTCCTTCAACAGAGAGTTGGTTGATTGAATGGTGTTTTACTTATTTTTAGCACATGTAAGGCTACATATGATGATCAATTTGTCAGTAGTGGAGGCAGATCACCTACCTTTTCTTGAACCAGTACAATATACTTCCCGCCATCCGCCACTTTCTCACTTACAAAAGCAGATACAAAAGGTAGCATTCAATGACCACTGTCAACTCCAAAACACGCAAAGAAACAAACATTAATTACAAAGATGAATAAAAAGCGAGATATGCGGATATCACAAACAAGAAATGGTTGGAAATAGGGCTACCGCTTGGGAACGGTCAGTGGCAAAAAAGACCGCTGGGGGTTTAAACCAGGTTCTAAGGTGCACCAAACCTCAGTCTTACCTTTATGTCATCGTAATAAAACTAGACAGTGTAAATAAATATATCCCCGCCAGGTTGTATTCTCTAACACACAATGCAGCATTAATATACAATATAAGTATAACACAGGGATGATCATGTATATATGAATATAAAACAACAAAAGCCTAGAAAACCATTAAACAAGTACTCAGTGACTTGGTTCAAGCCAGAGCAACAAGAAAACAAACCGTTAAAGGTACGACAAGACAAGATTTAAGACAAACATCAAACGCTACCGTCCTTTGAGAATGTAAGTAGACGTCATTATAGGGTCCACAGTCTGTCCGGTCGTCGCAGTAGTTGCACGTGACTGTACACTGCCGGTGTTCGAAGAGTAATAAGTACACTAGACATGGGCTATTTATATACCATGTATCCCCTAATAAAACATGTATAATATGCTGAACGTGGAAACATTTGCATGACATTTGTCTTCCGTTTTATCAAAACATACTAGTACATTTGATTACAATGAGTAAAAATTCACATCAGAGAGAACGTATGCTGCTATGGAACTGTCTTGAAGCATCCTAAAGTACGCTTGGGAATATCTCATTGATTGATTTGCGGTTCAACAAGGTTGTGTTGAAAAATGGGAATGTGCATAGTGTTATTTAATAATACTTAAAAGAGGATCCTTTGGAAGCTACAACCACAAACAAGAGAGAAAAGTAGCAAACTCAGTTTTATTGAGTCTGTTCATGAGAGGTAATAAAATTTGTAATATCTCTCACGCCCATTAGCATCGGCTTTAGCAATATTCTACTTAAACACACAAAGAGTGGGTTTGATGAACCAGTTCCAGTTTTATCAAAACTTGTTTCCGCTATATCTGGTTCACGTTTTATCAATACTTGTTTCCGCTATATCTGGTTCACGTTTTAGACGATTATTTTAATTTCGAATTCAGCAATCTCTATTTTTTATAAACAACAATTAATGTTCTATCTGAAATGACAGACTTTCGGTGTAACCAGACGCATGTTTTCTATAAACACCAAGTAATAAGATACATTTGCAAGTGCATTTCAATTAACAGTAATCGAGCAAGGTTTAATCATGTATTATGATCACTATGTCGTTTTAATATTATAGTTTTACTACTTTGCGCGCGTGCATTTAAGTTTTGATATCATAAAGGAAGTTCAATACCTGAAATCAAATTTCAAAATGTACACAGAAGAAAATGCTGACGAATAACCAACATTAAATTATGTACTTTATAAGAATGCATATGCGTACATTTTACATATCCCCAATTTTTTACACAGTTTTAAAAATTGGCCAGGGCAAAAAATAAGAGATGGTGTAAATGGATTGCCAATTATTATCTTGAAAATAGGTAAAAATAAAAAAACAAGCTAATCACACATAAACAGGCAATTTATCCAATAGCAATGATTTTAAGACAACACTACATTGGTTTGTTCTTGCAATTTCACATTGCTTTCAGATTTCTTCCTCAGCATATTATCTTCCAATTTTGCCACATATAAAAATCATATGATTCTCATATGATACCTATTATATGATACCTATATGAAAGGAGCAGTACATGATTCTTATATAACACCCTTCATATGAGAATCATATATAAGTTGAAACATATTGTTTTCATGAGAATTATTTAAAAAAGAAGCTTTATGAAAGTATTCTCAATTATATTGTATAGCTATTATATGATAGGTTTTATATGAGAATCATATGAGTCTACTCATATGTGGCTTCTTTTATATAAGTATAATATGAGAATCGAGAATGCAATCATTTGATTATTAAATATGACAAAATTGCCTTTGTACAGGTTAGAGGATCAAAGAACGTTTTTTCGTATAGGTAAACAACATGGTTTTTAATATAACAATTATAACTCGAAAATGCCGGGTTTATTTTTCGCGCTATCACCGTCAACGCGGCATAGCGGGTGATAGACAAAATATCAGCCCGCCAGCATTTTGAAAAGCTCAATTCTAAAAAAAGATTTTTTCAACAACAACAACAATTTTTTCTTCATTATCGAGTATATAAGTATTAGCTATCGCCTCGGTCGACATTACATTCTCGGGTTGATAATATCCACTGGCAACCTCAAGAGGATATTTACGTAAGGGCACACATAATTAAAAAATGTTCTTTTTTTCAAACAGAAAAAAAAGAAACATTTATCATATACTTCCCTACAAATAAGTTGTTTTTGAATATACGATACAACATAGACCTAGCTAGTCATATTAATCAGGATTTCGTTGCCGGGCAATAAAGCTTTATCACACGCGTGAAATATAGGGTGAACAAATGTCATAACACGGAAATAACCGAATGTTCATATCGATCCTTTTACCGGGGTGATAAGGAAATAACCCATTAATTACGATAGTATACGATTTGTCACGGGGTATTGTTTGTCGTCTGAGTTTTATTAGTTACTTCCATCCTGTTTTCGCGGCAGATTATTGGCTATCTGTCTGTATCTGTCTGGTACACGTTTTCGTCACAATTGACGATTACAACGCGGGTTGGTTGCGCATTAATTAATATCAAATATACTTAACAATGAATTAAAGTGAGAAGAAAAAATGAGCAAAAATGGATAGGAAAGGAAGAAGGAAGATATTCTTAGTCGCTAATTACGTGATAGGCCTTCATCATCAATCCTGTCTAGCTACCGTAGCGGCCCCTCGGAATTCACCCAACCAGCATAGCACTGAGAATCACTAGAACCTAACAAACAATAAATGCCCCATATCCTTTCCCATTCGGCGAGTCGATCTAGGTCATCTTGGAGGTCAACATTGTCTTGTCTTGTTCTGATTGGTCTGTACAAGATACAGTCGTCAGCAAAGAGGCGAATTCTTGAACGAATGCTGTCTGGAAGGTCATTTAGAAAAATGAGGAACAACAACCAAAAAAATACCTTGTCCTTGAGGTACTCCGCTAATAACTGGCACACTGTCTGAAGTGGCGCCATCTACTAGGACATGTTGCTCTCTTTTTGATAGGAATGCCTTGATCCATATCAATGTTCTGCCTCTTTTTCCATAGTGGGCTAGTTTTTTCAGTAAGCGTTCATGAGGGACTCTGTCAAATGCCTTGGAAAAGTCCTGGATGATCAAGTCATGTTGGACTCCGATGTTGAGGGCTGTGACAAGTTTATGAACTAGTGTTAGTAGCTGTGTTTCGCAGCTCCTCCTGGCTCGGAATCCATGCTGGCAGTCCTTGAGTATATGGTGAGCATCAAGATGCCTGAGGACGTTACTGGTTATGATGTGTTCCTGTATCTTGCAGCAGAGGCTCGTAAGGGATACTCGACGGTAATTACTGACCTTGTACTTTTCTCCCTTCTTAAAGATTGCCGTGACGTTTGCTATCCTCCAGTCATTTGGTATCTCTCGAAGTTGTAGACTTCTTTGGAATATGACTGTCAGGAATGGTGAAATTTCATTGGCTAGTTCTTTTAAGATCCTTGCAGGAAGCTGGTCGGGTCCACATGCCTTGCTTGGGTTCATCTTCTTTAAGAGTTTTGCAACCCCTTCTATGGTGACCACTATGTCTGCCATTGGTGTGAATGGTATCCCTGCTGGTGTTGGCATATCAGTTATGTCCTCATTGGTGAATACTGACTAGTACTGGCGGTTAGTCAGCCTTGTCTTTGGCATCGGCGTATAACTTCCCATTTTCTTTCAGTGGGGCTACTCCGCTGCTGTCCTTCTTCAGGGATTTGATGTAGGACCGGAACCGTTTCTGTTTGTTGGGTCTGTCCTCTTGGCCTGCTGTGTTTCTGACATCAATGATTGTCTCGATGTACGTCCAGTATGACTGTCTCTCTGCTTTCTGAAGATTAGTCGTTGTCTCTCTGTACAGCCTGATGTCTTTGGCACACATGAACTTCGTTTTCCTCACAAACAGCTTGTTCCTTTTGCGTATGGGGGTCTTGACCTTCTTGTCGATCCAAGGTTTGTGGGTCTTGCTTCCTCGCAGCAACTTGGTAGGAACATATTTCACCATGAGTGTGTGGATATTTTCCTTGAACTCAGTCCAAAGTTGTTCAATGTCCTTGGTACTGGATCTGCTGACGAAGTCTTCTTCTATGGCCCTAAGTTCTTCCCTCATCCCTTCGTAGTTGGCCTTTTTATACACGTTGACTTTCCCTTGTGGTACCTTGACTCTCATTGGACGAAGACTGGATTCTATGTAGACTGCTTTGTGGTCTGAAATCCCTAGAATCACTTCAATCTTGTTAATGAGTGTCTGGTTGTTTGTGAAGTAAAGGTCAAGTAATGCGAGTCGGTTCTTCTACGACTTGGTAGAGAAAAGCATCCTTTGTCAGAGTCAGTAACTGGTTGCATTGAATTCTATGGCTGGAGTAAGGCTTTACACTCTCGTCTTGCCAGTTAATATCTGCCAGATTGAAGTCTCCGCCAAGTCATAAATGCGCCCGTTGTTTGTGGGATTCTTGTTATGTATGACTGGAGTTTGGCGAGGTACTCTGAATTGTGCGGTGGTCTGTAGAAGATGCCGACGTATAGGTCACTACTTCCCGTAACCTTGATCTTGGCCCAAACTATCTCACAGTCGTCGTTGTCGGTCACTTTCAGCTCCTCTGGTTCATTATTCTCATGCTGGTCTGATATTAGTAAAAACACTCTACCACCTTTACCATCTGGTCTGTTTCGGCGGTAATACTGGAAACCCTGTGGAAAAACCTCTGTGGATTTTATATTCTGGTTAAGCCATGATTCACTGCCAATAATGATGTCGGCCTGTAAAGAAGTGATCAGGTTGTTTAGATGGGCAGGTTTACCGCAAGTCTTAACAGATTGGCAATTTAGGATGACAACTGTGTGCAGATTGACAGTGTCGGGCTTTGACTAAACTGTAACCGTGACAGGTCGGCCGTTCCATCACTCTTGAAAAAGGCAGGCAGTTATCTTCATGATTAAAGGCTACATTCAGTAATAAAACCGAAGCTAACAATATCTCTAATTTACAACATACCTTTTCACAGTGAAAAATGGCGGATGTTTACATTTTGCTGAGGCATGTTGGGATATATCACAACAGCTGATAAAAAAAGTCCTTAGCAATGTGATATAAACAAAATTAGTATACCTCACTGTAAACACTCCATGTAAAATCCACAAACCCTGCCGGGTTGATATTTCGCGCTATCGCCCTAAACGCGGCATAGTGGGTGATAGGCAAAATATCAGCCCGCCAGCTTTTTGAAAAGCTCAATTCTAAAACTGGATTTTTTCAACAACAACAATTTTTTCTTCATTATCCATTATATTAGTATTAGCTATCGCCTCGGTCGACATTACATTCTCGGTTTGATAATATCCACTGGCACCCTCACGAGGATGTGATATTTACGTAAGGGCACACATAATTAAATTAACTATTAGAATCATTATCCTTGGATAAAATAATCACTTATGACAATTCACCTTGATTAGAAAATTTCAAATTCAATGGAATTCATTTTCAATAAGATATCGGATAAATATTAATGTTGTGTACCACTTATGCGACAGACATGAGCACATAAGAATGGACTATATCTAAAAAAAAAAAAATCTCCCTGGAAAACAGCGTACTGAGTGGGCTGAAGTTGAAGTTTCGACAAAGCTCAAGTATATGACACATATAATAACAAATGTGTATTTTCATATCACACCCTATATCAGGCCCTCGACCCATATCAGCCCGAGAGCTTTATGGCGTCTCAGGCCTGATATAGGGTGTGATATGAAAATACCCATTTATTATTCTCTATTTACTGGCCGCATTTACCAAGCAAACACTTGCTGTACTCTACTGGGTTTGCGTGCGCATTCTCACCCAAGTTATTGCATACGCATTTATAAACTCCGTTTTTCTTTCAGTGTAACAGAAAACGTCAATATTCGCCCATATTGACGTGTTCATATTGACGTGTTGTAAAATTATTGTACTGAAAATACTATTTTGCATACTCGTTATGTTTTGCAATACGCACAGGAAGTTTGTCATGTGATGTAAACATTATAGTATTTTTGTTCGATGTGAAAAATTCCCACGTTGTTACGACAACATTTTTGTTTCAAATAAATATATTTTATGAAAATTAAATGTTAAACACCATTGTCTGGTTTTAATTATTCGTTTTTATATTAAAATTGCGTATGCCGGTTCTTCCGCAATCCTAATGTTGCGCAATATTATTACGCAGAAGAACTCGTGCATAATCCCATTACAAAGCTAATAACCTATAAATATTGCTCTGGGTATTTTAGCGAGCAGAACTAGGTGCGCAATTCCTCAAACATATATTTATGTCGCTACATGTGAAGTAAAGTGACAGTCTGACAAGCGGGATGGTTTCGAATTTATTGTTTGATGCGCTTGTTTCTGTCAACGCCCTTTTCTGGGCAAACCTTTTTGGCACTTCCAGACACATTTTAAATAGTACATAAATAAATTATGTGTCAGTGAAACTGACATTTTCTGTTGGAAATTAGCATAAATTGCTTTCCAAAATCGGTTGAGACTATTCCCAACGAAAAATGTCACACCCCAAAGTTGTTTTCGCCTCAACAAACATTCAACTATCTATTAATTTCTATTCAAAAAATATGTTAAGCTGTTGGAAAAAATTTAATAAATTAATGAACGCATCCTTAAGTTTAATCACAAACTATTAAGTCCAATTGAAGGTACTTGTTGACTTTTTTAATTTACTGCTGTCACAGCAACACTGAATGCTTTTACTTATAGGAAAAGCTGTATCAAAAACGTGCTTAGTTGTAAAGTTGTATTATTTTTAATCGATTTTCAAATTTAAGACAATGTTAACGGGTGTTTGAAGAAGACAAAATAAAAACTCATTTAGCCTTGGCTCCGATATATATGGGATCGAGGCTATGAAGATATATATATGGGATCGAGGCTATGAAGATATATATATGGGATCGAGGCTATGAAGATATATATATGGGATCGAGGCTATGAAGATATATATATGGGATCGAGGCTATGAAGATAAATCGTCACTATTTAGAAACTGAAAGAGGGGAGCGGCTTTTTAATGGTGAACATTTCTCTTCATAGACTATCCGACTTAGTGTTTACCAGAAGTTTATCAATAGTCTGAGATAGTCTGAATTCTGAGGTAACTGACTGGTTAAAAAAGTAGGATAAAGGTGTAACATGCCCACTGATGTTTGCATTGAGTTGTGTATGAATTAAATGCCATGTTGTCATTCATATCTGGGCCGAAATTAAAAATGAATTACTTGCATTCTCATCACAAATGACACATATGCTGCCTAAAAAATCCGCAGAAAAAGTGATGGTCATGTATCTTCTAAGAAAGAACTTGTCTCATGAATGAAAGCTCTCTAAAAACATATACACTGAGATGCCAAAATATTGTATTCAAACACTCATTTCCATATAAGAAAAAATTCAAAACTCACAATTTTAACATGACAATGCTAACCAAAACTGGCGAAAATTAGTGAAAATGCCTTTTTTTACGAAAATAAATGAGAATTATTTACTGACCGCTATTATGCCGCAGGCTACACCTAAACACAGATATATAGAGTGATAGTAAAAACGCATGACATTTGAACTTCACCACTTACTTGAGAGTCTACCACAAACATATTCGACCGTCATACATAGTCTCATATTTGCTTAAAGGGCCGTGATACACCATTCAAACAAACAAACAAACAAACATATCACAACTTACTTGAGAGTTTGCCAAGGTTGTATGACAGTATGGTCAACGACGAGTACATGTCATCATCAAGTTTATCTCTCACCACGAGGTCACCAAGTCCAGTCACCATTGGTAACCCCAGGTACTGCGCCAGCCGTCCGGCGGCTATGATCGTGCTTGAACAAGCCGGACCGATTATCGCCTGTACCTGGTTGTTATAGTACAGTTCGGACAGATGACCAATGGCTTTATCTTTCGGACAATATCCAGTGTAATTGTGGTAAATCGGTGAAAATGTAATACCGTACTCATTTCTGGCTATTTCGAATCCGAACTCTATGGCGGGAGCGGCTCGTTTGAGATCAAACGGTTCCGATGATTCTGTCATGAACAGAACGCCGACCTTCACCGTGACTTGGAACGAATTTGAAATAAACATAATCAGTAATATTAAATCCTGAACGATGCTTCGTAACATATTTCCACTGTTTTAGACTAATCCAAATTAACACAAACTAGCAACTTATTTAATCAGCTTGATTTTGATATCCGTCATTGGGGGCGGCATGAACGATGTGTGGACGCCAGTATTACATCGATATTTCTATGTATTCACCTTTAATTCACCTTTAATGTCTCTAATCGCATTACCAAGACCACGGTTGACTATTGTAAATCGGTCACGCTATATAATCCCGTGAGATACTGCCTTGGCTCGTCAGAACAAGAAATATCAAATCATAAAGTTAACCAATAGAGCGGGTACCTGAAACAATAGCAAGAAAGAGTTTCCCCCTCACCCATCCCATCAGCACTCCCACAAGCACACAAATTAAATGTAAAACGCAGACTACTTTAAGTTTAACCGACATTCCTTGCCTTCATCTCCATTAAACCTATCCCAACCCACAACAATATCTGCTGAAATTCGGACACCAAATGCTAAGTATCAACTTTTGTATCTTAACTAATTTTCTTATTTTAAATATATTTTAGAATAGATATATGATAAGTATTTTGTTTTGACCCATAGTTTGAAAACATTTATTTTTTGCTTAAATTGTTACATCTTTTGAGAGTTACCCTCCCTTTATATGAAAACATGAAATGTAATGATAAATCACATAACATGAGTCAATGATCGCTTAAAGATATATTATTCTTAAAACTGGTAAGAAATAATAGTTAAAAACATAAAAATTAGACCCATTTATCGCAGATTCTCCGTCTATAAAAAAATGAAATAGGGATGATCTTAAATTACCTCCCTTTAAATTGAATATTGTTTGAAATTCAAGTAACTGTAATTCAACGTTAACATTCATTATTTCGAAAGTTTCTTTTGCAAACGCATTTGTAGTGGTAATGCTATTAAAACATGATGTCAAAATAATTTTAACTGACATATTTTAGAATTAGGAACATCGAAAGCAAAGGTGAAATATGGCGTGTCTTTTGAGTATATATTCGGAAATATATGTATATAATATACAATCTGTTCAAATCTTACACTTATTGGTTGTCCCGTTTTCTCACAGTAGCCAATTTTATCTCATTGCGCACACGCATGAGTTTCGCCCTGGTAAGTGTCACGTGATCCTGTGACGTCATTGGTACCAAACGATAATCGGTGTCGCATTGAGTTGTATAGTATTGTATATGTAGGATTACGTTTTATGGTACTTGTTAAAAATGCCGTGTGCTTTTGCTGGGTGAAAAAATTGCATAAAAAAGGACAAGATAATAACCTAAGTTTCATTCGTTTCCCTAATCGAGATAATGATATATTAAGATTTGAAATGTGGGTAGACCGTTACCGAAGAAAATCGCCCGACTCGTCGAGAAAGTGGGAACCTTCGAAAGACGCGCGAGTTTGTAGCAAACATTTTGAGTTGATTTCATGGGAAGTCCATCCTTTGGTTTCATTATCTTTGAATTTGGAGAACAAAAGGCCATGCATATTAAAGGGAGTACATCATGATTTTTCTAGAAATATCTTGAATTATAAAAATGTTACAGTTCATTATAAAACACTTATATCCATCAAAATATGATGTTCGAACCATATTGTTAAGGTTTAAACTTCGAATACACCATATAACTAGGAAAGAATCGGGCATAAAATGCTGAAATTAACCCTGGTGCGTAACCTAGGATAGCACGTATTGCTGTACAGAATGAATTTCCTTGTAACTAAGGGGTCATTTTTAGGATCATTCATTATGTTTAGGCGCTTTAAAATAAAAAATATCATTATTTGTCAAATTTAAGTCGGACCCCTAGACCCCTTTGAAAAGCCTGATGTACTCCCTTTAAAATCAACAGCGGTACCAACGATATTTGACTATAAAAATGAGAAGTGCATAACCCCGCCGTCTCCAAGCAAGTTGTATTCGCCTATTCGACGGCGTTGAGGCGGAAATTCATAATTGAAGTATGATTGAAATTTATGTTCAATTATCTTAGCACCTCATCGGGTATACGTATGATAAATTGAAGAAAGCTGTATAGTCTTAGATCTTTATATACACCGTGATTGGTTAGCTGTTGAATTAGAAGCATGCGTCTTTACGTGAATCAATGAAGAGTTGACGGCGCTAATAATATGTAGCCGTCTTTTTTTTAAATATTGCTAAGGACGTTCAGCATATAAATTTAAATGAATCCGGTGAAATAAACACTGTGTCTTTGTTTCCAAATTTTAATTTTAATCATTTTAAATTATTCACCCTCTTCTGCCAATAGTGTTATAAATATATATTATCAACATATATCGGTCTGTGGATTTGAAAAAAAAGACAAAATGTTTCATGGATATCTATTACAAGGCAGAAAATTAATAATACTTCTAGCTTTTATATTAATTCAGTAATGTTTTATGGCAAAGCAACAACAATAACGCCTCTTAGCTCGTGCAATAAGTAAAACAAGTATAATAGAATAAAATACTTTATATTATGGTAATTTGATATGTTTGGTCTGTTTTCGATTTGTATATCAGGAGTTAGTATACATGAGTAAGTATACTTACTAACTGTCTATATCGTGCTTATAATACATTTGGCTATATTATTTTTTCTCTCTTTGTGCGCGACAAATTAGAGCTCGCATATCATGTGATATATCCGTCTTGTGCAATACGCGTCTGCCCTCGGCGGTATTACACCGCTCAACTTGAGTAGTTGCAATAAACAGGAAATACAATTATCATAAAACTAGGTTTCCCTAAATGGTGCGTGCTTTTGTAATATACCGACGTATACATGTACCCCAATTAGGCTGTACTTTAATAGTGCACCGCAATATTTGATTAGTCTGTATTGATATTTGGGGGGAGTGGAGACTAGAGAGCGTGTCATATTTCAAACACCGCTCCTGGAGTGTTTGATGTTGATGGCGACTTATGGCAAATATATAATACTATAGAAATTATGGTGCCGGAATTATATGCTGTTTCATTTATTATTGTTTTTATTCATTTTTTATCAGTTATGGATAATATCTAATAAATATATTTGTTCCATGTCTACTTATCGGCAAAAAGATCTGACGCTCGTATTTATGTATAGGTAATAGACCAGGTCCATTCATTCGGAATATACTACATTTCGCGGTTATTGTGTATGTACCGTGTTGCGGGTGATTTACTGTCAGATGTCGATGAAAACAATGTTTACGTTGTTTTTTGTTTGTTGTTGCTGTAAGTGTATAAATACACTATTTTGTCAGATTAGTGAATAGTGTAATGAACCGCTGAACGTAACGAATGACATGACACGATAGTATTTACAAGCTCTCCATTTGCACCTGCACCGCGTTCGACTTCATCATCAGTTGATGAATCCGATGTATTTTCGTCCTCAGACACGTATTTTGGCTCAAAATCGTAAGGTTGCACATTGTCTAACCGTCGTATCACGCGTATTTCCTCTGACTCAGTATCATGATCGCTTAAATCCCACATTGTCACACAAGGTATGCTGTTTTGCGTTCAGTCCCAATGTAAACACAAAATAGTTTGTTCCCAATGACGTCACTTCCGGTAATTCGCGCAAGAGTTTTTCCCCTTAGATTTTTTTAAATTTTTTAGCAATGCCTGTTCGCCTGTTCGATTTTTATCTTTAAAAACCTATTTTCACTGAACATACATCAATGGCATAGTAAAAATCGTATTTATAATGATATTTAATACTTAAAAACATATCAAAAGCGGATTTGTTGATTTAAGACCAATTTCTGCTCCTATATACGCAGTTGTATAAGTGTTATAACTTATTTCTAAGAAAACACATTGAATTAAAAGTTTTAAAATATATTCAAGCAATCAGAGTAGACGATTTACACTCATTATTTTGCAGTTTAACCATATCTCTAATCAAGCTCAAGATACACAAAACAATGAGAATATTATTCTTAGGTTGGTACTTAGCAATCTGGTTTAGTGTATAGCAGAAACATAAATATGAGCATACCCACAACCAGCTGGGTATACAGTATATGTTTGTAAGTGTTACCCTCATGCAGATAATGCTGTATACGTTTACATGTTTATTGATCCAGGTCTCAGATTGTTTATTTTAATAGCACACATAAATAGCTATGGTGGCTGATTTCTGCAATTTCGTCTTTGCGCTATTTTTCCGCGAAAAGACGATAAAACGAAAAGACGACAAATGCAGCGTGAAAAGACAACAGAACGAAAGGAGGAAAGTATAACAGGACGAAAAGACGACATTTCAAGGGCGAAAAGACGAAAAAACACCACGCGAAAAGACGAAGAGACGACACTTCAGCCGCGAAAAAACTCCTTTTGATATTATAGTCTTTTCGTAATTTCTTGTAGCCTTCTGTCGTCTTTTCGCTTCTAATCTGTCTATTTTCGTTCTGTCGTTCTTTCGTCTTTTCGGTCTGTCGTCTTTTCACTCTGCAGTTGTAATTTTTTTGTTTTGTCGTCTTTTCGTCTTTTCGTTCGGACGACTTTTCACCTTCCGGAAGACATGCGTGTTACGGACATTGCGGCATATTTAACGTTGACTACTAAACGTCAGGAAGATTTTGAATTGTTGGGGTAATGGGTAAAAAATACAGGGTGTGTACCTAACTTCTGTCCAACAATACTAAAAGGAGGGTTATTTACTATTTCTTGTAACTGTTTTTTTATAAACGCAGAAGAATAAAACATAATATTATAACAATAATAACATTTTGATTTTGTAACTTTCCAGGGCTTTTTTCAAAACTGATGATCATATCTGGACCTGTCACACTAATTATACTAAAAGGAAAAAGAATAATCTTTTTTTTTTCTATACTACACTATTATATACACCTAATTCTACGTAATATTCCATATATATATCAACTAATTACAAAAAGGACAACTCTGTCATGTGGTAGACCTTTTAATCAAAGTATACTTTGTTACATGAAATTCAGACATGTTGAAGTTTCTTTTGAGAAAGTCAAGCCATTTCAGTAGTGTGTTTAATGTTAATTGCTTGAGCCAAATGCACATTCTTTCGATAATGAAACATTAAAGGGTTCACCATTGGTGTGTTCGGTGCTGTTTAAACCTTCTTTTCGAAAGCACAGGACTAATGTCGCCCTGTGCCATTCGATTTGCAGTAGCATATTAAATATAAATATATAGAGGAAATACTCATTACGCGTTTCTTTTACAGGGAGATTTTTTTTTTTTTAGAATCTAGTCAATTCTGATGTGCTCAAGTGGTACACACCATTTATTTTTGTCAGAAATATTATTGAAAATGAATTCCATTGAATTTAAAATTTTCTAGTCAAGGTGAATTGTCATAAGTGGTTATTTTATCCACGGATAATGATTCTATAGCCAATAACCTGCCACGAAAACAGGATGGAAGTAACTAATGAAACGCAGACGACAAACAATACCCGTGACAAATCGTATACAATCGAAACTAATCGGTTATTTCCGTATCACTCCGGTAAAAGGATCGAGATGAACGTTCGGTTATTTCCGTGATATGACATTTGTTCACCCTATATTTCATGCGTGCAATAAAGCTTTATTGCCAGCAACGAAATTCTGATGGATATGTCGTATCGTATATTTAAAAACAAAGTATTGATAGGGAAGTATCACAGTGTCTGAACGGAAGTGTACTCATTCCGGTATTGACGTTTGCTGAATCGAGGAACAACACTGCAGCATATGGCAGGTCCGTACATTTTGATCATTTTCTATCATTATGTGAATAAATCATAATATAAACACTGTCCTATGTTCGAACGAGAATAATTACTGAACCAATAAGTACTTGTAAAGGCTGACAGTGAAAAATCGAAGGAGATATTCGCTTATAAGCATCGGAAAACTTGTGTAAAAAAAAGATGGCGTTACTTTCATTTCACCTTATTTTTTATTTAATAACAACATACTACATGTAGCATCATTATCGTGTCTCCAATAAGTTCTTTTTTCTTGGAAAAAAAAGTAAAACGTTGAAGAATAGTGTGATTTTCGGCAGTGGGTACAGCTACAAATATGTACAGGTACTGCGAACCGAGGTTTTATTTACTGTACCGGTATTGCAGTTTTTATCAGCATACGTCCAATGCATCAGTTAAATGGATATACAAGTCCTGCAAAATTCTGCGTACTCTGAGTAGTCAATATAGAAAAAATTCTGTGGATTAAGTCTGTTTTTATGTTCACTTATTATTTGAATATTTTGTAGGACAATATCTTAGAATAATTTTTGTAGACGGATGAATCATTTGAGTTATCGGCGGTTGACGAATCTTTTGTGGACACAAAACCAGTCTCAACAAGACACATAAAACATATACAAAAACAAAGGAATGACGAAACGATTGACCCAGAACAAACACCCACGCACATCTGTGACCAATGTGGTAAACATTTTCATCAAAAACTGGTTTAAATATCCGACAACCGAGAGCATAACAAAATTTTCAAACACACGTGTGTGGTTTGTAGTCGTGGGTTCAATGTTCTTTCTGATTATAAAAGGCATTTGGCATCCCATCATGAAGTCTTCAAATTAGTTTGTAAAATGTGTGGTGCAAAATATCAATATAAGAAAATCCTCGACGAGTATATGGCCAACCAACATAACAGAGAAACTTTTGAATGTGACACTTATGGCCAGTCATTCCAAGAAAGGATGCATTACGGTATCACATCAATGTAGTGCGTGACATGACGGCACTCTATACATAATCTGCAACAAGGATCTAGCTTGACGTACCACAACAAGACATGCACTGTATAAATTACTACTTTGAAACAGTAGTAAGGACAGCTTTTGTAAAATGATTTAATTCATCTTTAGATATTTAGACAGTTGTCTGTGTTCTCTTGTTCATTTCATTAAACATTACATGACAATCTTAGATATTTATGATTTTCAAGTATTTTTAAAATTAAATTGTTGATAATGTATGGTTTTAGATCACATTAGACAAAGGGTGATCTATTGGGCTCACTCTTTGTCCTTCGTCCGCCCGTCAGTCGTCAGGTCGTCTGTCCATAGCCCGAGGTCTCAGTGCGAAACTGGTATAACTACATTATAAATGTACATGAAGTTACAACAGTTTTTCACTGAACCCTCGAGCCAATTTCTTCAATCTCATAAACCGCCAGATGAATTGTGACCAAATTTGGTGTGAAGCATCCTTATATAAAGCACCCGCAGGTTTGTGCAAATGTTGTCCCTGTGATCAAATTCGGCCCTGCCCCGGGGCTTATCAATTTAAATAAATCAATATTAAAACATCTTCTCTGACACAACGCATAGAGCTGACATTTTGCCAATAGCATTGTCTTATGTTCTCTACAAAGTTTGTTCAACTGATGACTATGGAGTCATAAATGGCCGGACCGCAGGGATCGCTTATTTTACATAGAGTTGTATAGGGAATTACTCACAATTCTTCTCCGAAACTATAAGATAAAGTTAAAAATGACCGGCCCCGGGGTGAGGGTTCACATGGTTTAGATAGAGATCTATAGGGAAAAACTTTAAAATTCTTCTTCTCCGACACTCCAGGAAATATAACTATAATATTTTGCATGTAACATTGCTCTATGGATCTCTACCAAGTTTGTTCAAAGTTGACCCTAGGGTCATAAACGACCGTATCTCGAGGGTCACGTGTTTAACATAGTTTTTCCATGTAAACCCACGCACTCATGTGATCGTTTGGGGACCCATATTCCTTTTATTGTAAACACTAGGAACGGGGCCCGATTAAATAAATCAGAACAATTATGTTTCTCATGGTACAAATAACTGATAGGTGTATTTCTTTTCTTTCTTTCTTTTTTCCAAGAAATGAAAAATCGTCACATAGTCATCATAGTAATTGTGTTTTCAAATTTATAAACGTGAGTTTGTCTTGTGATTAAAATCTGTGATTAACAATGAAAGTTTGGCAATAATTCATTTTTATAGTTGGCTCATATTTTTATGTTCGTTTTTAACACCAAGATAAGTGTACTGTTATTGTTTACATTAAAACGTTAACACTGTCTTTATTGTTCATCAGATATGTTTATTCCAAGACAAACATGTGGTAATATCTTGGACTCATCGCATCTGTGATGCTTCCTCACTGGTCAGATTACCCTGCTTGACATAGATGTTTGGCTTATTTCTCCTCTCTTACGCTTTTGCCCCTGCCTTGAAGATCGAAAACATGATTCCTGGAACAACAGTTAATAATAAACAAACATATATAAAAGTAGTTTACTTAAATGCTAGTTCCGTTTCTTCATTAAGTCTCCGCACTATTAAGGTTGCATACAATTATCTATGCAACCGGTATAAACCAGATCAGCGTTCGAGTAACTTGCAGGCGGACCAGGTTTTATACTTGTCGCTGTAATTATCAGTAATTTATTAAAAAAAATCCCATGTAGAGTCAGTTGACTAGTCCAAAATTAAAGAAGGAACATCACATTATATTTATAGAGCAGGCAAAGAGTTAAAACGCAGTGTATATACAGTTTAATCTAATGAAGGGGACATATTTCTATTTTTTCATCTTTTTAAGCGTGACCGTGGCCGTTTGGGGGGGGGGGGGGGGGGGGGGTGAGGGGGAGGGGATGTTAAAGTTGCTGCTTCTAAATCTTCTCGCCACCAATAGCTGCGGGTTCGAATCTCATTGGGTTGACTTGTATGGGAGAAAATGTATGAATGAGAAGTACTGGTTTTACACAGGAGAGTGCGGGATGGTCTGCCTACACCACGAAAGAAATTCGTACATATCATTAAATGCGCTGAAATGACGATAAAACCCACTGAAATAAAATTAAAACATTTTACTTCAATGTTCCTTATACGTTAATGCCAGGAGCATATCAAACAATTTAATAAGCAAGGATCACGGCACGTTGGTGTAAACTTTGCCTCTGTAGCTTGCTTTTGAACAATTTGACAAATAATGAACACATCAGTGCTAGTGTTAATTAGAAGATCATTAACCTTACAGCACGAAGCAGTGTTCATCTCGGGCTCATTGCCTATCTTTATTGTTTATTAAAATTCGTGACACATACCTTGGTATAACGGAATCAACTTTATCAGGCTTTATGAGGCATCATACATTGTCCATTTCCAAACCAGATCATTTCCGAACCGAACCAGATCATTTCCGAACCAGATCATGGACAATATACCTCACAGTAGCAATAGTAAAACTGTTTCTTTCCGTCCATCTTGTTGTCTAAAATACATAAAAATGCTTTATTATTGGTAGGAAATGATTATTTGAGTAATACCTAATTTTATTGTAGTGAAGTATTTATTCCATCTGCAGAAAATCATAACATCTAGGTTACGCAAAAGACTGAATCGAAAATGAGTCGGCTACAAATTCATATATGTAGTTTATTTTGAGGTAATACTAATACAATATGAAGAATAAGCAACATTGTTGCTGATTCAGTTTGAAGAATAAACAATAGTGTTGCTAACGATGAATGGACGTTATTTATTTAACATTTTTATAAACAATATTTGAGTGAAAGCACGGACATGGTTAAAAGCAAATACCGGTACAATGTTTTTACTTTTGGTTTTCCAATACCGGAACACAAATAAAAATCAATACCGGTACAGTTTTTGGTTGGAAGATTTCGCTTTGCATGTTTTCTTTTGATATTTTTGTTTATGCAAGCACAATAAATCATATCATTTCAAACTTGAGAATGATTTATCTGTTCCTGCATCCAGTAATTGGTGCAAAATGATGGTAAAAATCGATAGTTGATAATTGAATTAGGTGGATGAATTCACTTATGTCAGTTTTCCAATGTTTTACAGGGTATAAAACTTAAATTAACACGTATAAATTCATGGTCAAACTTTAAAACCGTAATATAATATTCCAAATATGCTCACTCATTTCTCTCCTGGTATTAAATTAATGATAACTGGGTAAAATCATAGTTTTGATTGAGGACATCTCGAGATGAACTCCATTGTTTCGCTTCAACAAACCACACTACCGAAATACTACACTGTGAGTATGTGATAACGTTATTTACGTTCGAAATGATTATGTGAGTGATGACACGTTAGTATTTACTAGCCTAGATGATTTAATTTGGATTAAACTTAATGGTTCTATATTTTCATTGAATAGTGATTAGTACATTTGCCTTCCGTATGGATTACCTGATGATAGTAGTCGGCAGGCATTTGTTGAAACAAACATATTTGATAGAAAGCTAGATTTCATTGCATTTATTGAAAATAAAACGTCTAACGCGTGCATGTTATTGATCTGCGGAGACATGATAGATAAAAACTTTTATTGACAAACTGTTACAGTTTTTCATCATTACAAATATATGATAATTATAATGTAAACACACGTGACAGATTTTAACATTGCAAATACAACAAAATAATCATTACGATTTTCTTTGTTTCATACATATTTAAACAAACAAAAACATACACATATTATGGTATGTCAATGACAAATGAGGATGTTTTGAAATAAGATATCTAGTGTTTTTTAATCCGTTAAAATGGATGTAGATAGCCTTAATACAAGTGCATTTACTTAGACTTGCTTTAGACCGATAGAAATATCAAAGAATTCGGAGTAAGACCCACAGGACTTAACGCATGCTTTAACTTGATCCAATTATCCTAAGCATTTTCCCGTTGACACCACATTTATATAGTTTTAACCACAGCGCGTTTCTGTAGAGAGAATCAAACGTTTTTTTCAAATCTATAAATGCGCAATAAAGTCTTTTCTTTCCGTTAGAATTTTGTTTATAATGCTATGTAAACTAAATATAGCAACTGTTGTTGACCTCCCTTTTCTAAACCAGAATTGAGCATCAAAAATGATATTATTATTTAATTAAATGTAATTCCCCTGTAATTATTAACAGAGTTAATATCGCCTTTTTATGTAGAGGAATCATAAAACCCTTTGACCAGCTTTCCGGAAAGCAACCTGTATCGAAAATAATATTAAAAATATCAGTAATATGACCCGATAATATATCACAACTAGCAATAAAGTATTTATTTTACGCTTTTATTGCCAACTCTAGCTCGGCTGCGCTTATCCTTTTATCTTATTCTTTGAAACTGGGTCATTATCATTGAACTCATGATTAGCATTAAGGTTATCTGATTCTTCTGAAATATTAGTTTTTATATCTTTAAATAAATATGAAAAATAGTTCTCAAAATCATCCACAGATATACTGGCATTTACGATATTTCGTTTCGAAAAACGTCTCCAAAATTCTCTAGGCTTTGAACGTCACATATTTTCAAACTCTTTCGCCTGCTTAAATTTAAACGCGTTTCTTTTTAATTCATCTCTTATAAACATGTTTTAGATTAGCAAGCGATGTTCTATTTTCATTTAACTTTCCAAGGCGGTAGACCTATTGTCAACCCTTTTGTGTTTGTGATGTCGTTTGCTATTTTTATTACGTTTGCCTTCTCGTTTGTCTGTTTGCGTGTTTGTTTTAGTGTTTTGTGGTTGACTGTCGTCCTTGAATGCTGCTTTCCCTGTCCGATATTTGTATCTTTCCTAATCTGAATAGCCGTACGTCGACAAATTATGACATTGTTTGCGATAATAATTATGTACATTTGCCCATGATTATATTCCAGATAAAGAAATGCTTCGCTTTTCACAGGATAAGGGTCACACAAATAATAACGGTTTACTTTTGTTAGATATGTGTAAGCGAAGTGCTTTGCGCATTGTAAATGGTCGTTTTGGTGAAGGCAAAGGAAATGGTCATTATACTTTTGCAGGGAGTAGTGGAAGTCCTGTTGTTGATCTCAAGATCTATTATCTTATGTTGATTCGTTTAAAGTAAGTGACCCGAATATATTATCTGATTACTGTCTTATTTCATTTTCATTTGTTTTTTCGTAAAAGAGAATTAACATGACGCCTGTACTTAGATATCTTCACCCTATTGTTGATGTCGGAGTATATTGATCATATATTATATACGTGCTTTATTATATCGTTGCACGTGCTATTGTTTGTAGGAGGTATAGTATTGGTTTGGGATAACGATAAAAAGATGGAATACATTGCAAGTCTTAGTAAAAGTGATGTGTGTGAACATTTATTACTGTTAACTTATAAGATAGAGTACTGCGTGAGCAATGTTGATATTGATACCTCTATACATGATGTTTATGCAATTATTGATGATGTGTCTTCACCTTTGTTTTAACAAAAATGAAAATTCTTGGTATAATGGCGTACACAATGAAAGAAAACTTGAATTTTTGTACATGCTAGATAAGTATAGGGACAATAAAAGTGACGATAACAGAATTAATATGGTAAGGGCTATTTCGACTTACAATAAAAAAGTACAGAATATTGTATGATAGAGATAATACTTCTTTATTTGCGAATACTAGATATCAAAATTCTAAATTATATTGGCGTATGTTAAAGACACTGCAGGAATGAAATCACCAAATATACCGCTGTCATCTTTTGAACAATATTTAAAAGCTATGAATGATCCAGAGGATGTATTTTTTCATTCCTGATGATGATGTTTGATATTTTAATGAAAGATATGAGCAGAGCGAATTTAGTATTATGTTCGATGAATTAAATGTTCTATTCACAGAAGAAGAGGTAATAAAGTCAATTAAACAATTAAAAACAAATCCATCTGGTGGTCCCGACTTACTTATAAATAAGTATTTTAGCACCAACCTTATATAAAATGTTTAATAAATTGTTAGATAAAGGTTACATTCCAGATGTTTGGTCAGAGGGATACATTATTCCATTACATAAACAAGGTAGTATACATAGCGTTGATAATTATAGAGGTATTACCTTGCTCAGTTGTTTAGGAAAGTTATTTACTAGAACATTACATAATATATTATCTGAATGGGCGGAAAAGTACAGTGTTTTAATTGAAGCACAAGCGGGATTAGGTTGAGTGTGAGTACTGTCGATAACAATTTTGTTTTAGATGGTTTAATTACGCATATACTGAATCAGGGGGAAAAATTACATTGTGTATTTATCGATTTTACCAAAGCATTCGATTACGTTGTTAGAGATAACTTATGGTACAAGTTAACCCAATTTGGAATTAGAAGGAACTTTCTTAACATAATTAAATCGATGTATACAAGTGTTAAATCTAAAGTAAAATTTTGTAATAATCTAAGTGATGAATTATTTTGAATGTTAGGCGTCAGGCAAGGTGAATGTGTGTCACCTTTTCTTTTTGCCATGGTTCTCAACGATATTTAAAGCGAACACTTATCTTTGCTAATTCACCCGAAAAGTTACAGGAAAGTCTTAACATATTATCAAACTATTGTAGTAAATGGAAATTAAAGGTTAATTCGACAAAAACAAAATTAATGATATTTAGAAAATGGTGAATATTGCCGAGAAATGTAGCATTTTATTACGAAGACAGAGTGATAGAAATCGTCAGTAAGTTTACTTATTTAGAAATGTTTTTTTCTACTAGTGGATCTTTTACAGAAGCTCAAACTACTCTTTCGGTTCAAGCGCAAAAGGCCATTTTTAAAATGAA